>CAJDSM010025508.1:0-29035 GCA_903981925.1 Ostrea lurida | reverse complement strand
AATGGCGACTCACAGCTCGAGCCCTGGACTCTGGTTCAGTGAAGATTTTAAAAGAATTTCTCTATATATTTGCATGTAAAATATTGATCTCTTATTGTGGCCCCCACATTACCCTAGAGGGTCATGATTTGAACAAATTTTATCTTCACTATATCAGGAAGTTTTTCTGGCGCAGTGGTGGAAGAACCACTGCGCCAGAAAACCTTCCACCTGATCCTACCTTCGCTTTTGTCGGAGGTCCGTGATGCCCTACACTCGATTTTGTATATGTATTTTGGATTATGATTACGTTTGACACAATGTTAACTTTCGCAATTTTGTATGTAAACTTTGATCCCCTATCGTGGCCACATTGTACCCCAGGGGTCATGATTTTGAACAAACTTAATTCTCCACAATATCAGGAAGCTTTCACATAATTTCAGCTGTTCCGGCCCAGTGGTTCTTCAAAAGAAGATTTTTAAATGACACCACCCTATTTTTGCATTTTCGTGATTATATCCCCTCTGAAGAGGGCTCAGTCCTTCATATGAACAAACTTGAATCCCCTTTACCCAAGATTGATTTGTACCAAGTTTGGTTGAATTTGGCCCAGTGGTTCTCGAGAGAAGTTGAGATGTGAAACGTTAATGGATAGACGAACAGATAGACGGACAGACGACGGACAACAGGCGATCAGAAAAGATCACTTGAACCGAACATTTCTGCTCTCATTGAGTTAATTTAAAGCAATGAAGGAACTTTCATAATACCAGTGGTAAATCATCACATAGCTTAAAGACTCTCAAATCCAATATCCTCGATTTGTGAAAAAAAAATTGAAAAAGAGTTGGAAATTTGTATATTGCATGCATGTATAATTATGTAAAAGCAAGCAAGCAGTTTGTCACAGGTCTTCATTCTTTGTACATGTAAAATCCCCTGTTCCACCTTGGTGTCATTTTATTTTGTAACATTTATTAATGGAGACTAAATGGTCAATGTTAAAAAAAGCAAAGATAACGAACAGTGATCAATTTCGTGATCCCCAAACATAATACAAAACACGGATGATCAAACACGGACACCTAGATACGCAAGGACTTATCATCCTCTGTCGACTGGTCACACCTGCCGTGAGCCCATTGTCTTGATCAGCTACCCGTAGTCAAATCAGTGTATAATGAGCGGCGCAACAATTGGTATGCAACAAGTCAGATGACATTTGACCCAACACGCAGGTTTTAAGGACACACTAGATCGTTGTAACGACCATATAATTTGCGAAATTCAGATTTTAAACGTGACTGTTGAAGCCTAAACTATAAACCTTTTTCTCAGTAGTCTGTTTCAGTTTAATAATTGGTCATACGCAGAGCAACCTCTTGCGTATCGAATCAGTTGAGAGATATGAACATCGTGTACTGGTGATGTTATTACATAAATATGGGAATTTAACAATCGACAAGCAGAAATCATTCTGTTCGTCATAAAGTTGAGTTGCTTGTTTGCCATTATTGTCCACGTTCAATACCATTTCTAAATATGAGGTATATGTAACAGACTTTGTGGTGTTTGTAATATCGAGTTTACTGAGATATACCGAATTGACATATGAATAAAAGTAATTATCATTGATAAACATTTTTGGTCTATATTATGTTTCTGAGATTTGACTCTTCATATATGTGAACCGGCCACTGGAAAGATGGTATCACCTGACATGTGATACAACACAGGATCAATACTCATTTATATTTATTTGATATTAAACCGCCGTACAACCCATACGTCCCATACGGACCACACATTTATGTCTTCTACGCAACTTGATTTCTCTACACACAGTGACATTTGGATATGTTGTCAAATATGGAGGATGATTCATTGGGCAGTATTATCTTGTATAAATACGTCACCACTTGGTTAACATAATATAGTTATTTCTTATCCTAAATCCTCAAACTAACAAAACAAACAAGTAAAGCAGAATACAGAATAAGACTTGGGCAAACACGGACCATGCCATGTATACACCAGAGATTTGATCAAGTGTTTAGGAGGAGTAAGCATCACCTGTCGACCAGTCATACCCGTCGTGAGCCAATTACCCTGACTGATGACTAGATATTTGATGAATTACTTATATCGCGAAAGATAATTCGATGGACACCAATTCTGTTTTCTGATTAGGCTCCACAGATTGATCCCTTTTATACTGAGCGACGTGTCAGCCAGTATTGTATCGTTATTACGTATACATATTGAGCAACAAGTATCAGAGTGTCCTGTGCAGAGATACATGCTAGCTATAGAGGTTTAATGAAAGAGTAAATATTACGAACAATGATCTATTTCGCAAGTCCAAAACAGAACACAAAACAAGAATTGAACAACACGGACCCATGGATATACCAGAAGTGGAATCAGGTGCCTATAGCTAGGAAGAGTAACCGTCCACTGTCGACCGGTTACACCCGACGAGACCTCATTGTCTTAACTGACTACTTAACATATAAATGATTTGAATATATAGTTTTTAAACTCTTTATTTAGATGGTTGGTTATTTGTTTTATTCATAATGAAATATCACCATTTTTAGGTACATAGATTTAGACCAATGCTTAGCGCTTACGGCTGTATCAGTGAGGTTTCTTAAACATGTGACACGGGACCTATATTTAGTGATATCCTCAAAATCATTTACACACCCGCGCAAACACGTGCGTTCAATTCTGAGTGACTAATATACAAGTACATGTACCAAGTAACTCTTTTATGAATGAGAAAATGGAATGATATTGACATCACCAGAGCATACCAATAAAACTTGAAAATTATAAAATTATTGTCTTTGCAGAAGCACATTGACACCGTTTTTGAAAGCGGGGACATTTATGGAACATATGTAACGGTTTTTGTTTTAATTGAAGCGTTTGTGCTTATCGTTAAAACTGGTATTGAGTACAAAAAGGCAGCTGTATCCGAAGAAATAATTACTTACCTGTAATGATATCGGCGATACGTGTATCTACACAGCCACGTATTGCGTTACATGTTTGATTCTGACTACAGTTACACATCTCATGACATCCGTGTCCGTAAAACCCAAATTCACAATCATGAACACAGTCCTTTCCCCAGGAACCAACGCAAGCTGAATAGCAAAAATACATAGCATAAAGCAGGCTTAGTAGCTCATTTTACTGAACAATAATTATACATTGTAAAATACTAATTAATCTGATGATACGTGTCGTTATGCTCATCACAATTCTATGACAAAAATCTCAAAATCCAAGTCAATGAATAATTATAAAGAGATAGTAAACTACGACAGACTTTGAATAGTTTTAAAAATCAATTGTTTCCATAATCATCCTCGATTATATATCCCATATCCATTCGTACGATGCGTTTCCCATATCAACTTCTGATAAAAATTATACATGTATATATAAAAAAGTCAAATACATGTATATCTAAGAGTTATCATTCTCACAAGTCCCTACCAGAATACAAGAGTTGGGGAAACATGGACCATTGGATACAACAGGGATGGGACCAGGTACCTAGTAAACACCTCCTGTCCACCGTTTGGGATTATTGTCCTGATCTGGTAGCCAAAATCAGTGTATAAAGATCGGCTTAACAATTGCTACGAAACAAATCAGACAGAATTTGACCCAATGAAAGACCATAATGGCAAACTAAATCGTTATAACGGCAATAGAATCTGCGAAATGTTAACTTTTAAAGACTGCTGGAACCCTGTAACAAAATTTTGTTTGTAAGTAGTTTGCCTCGATTCAAACACTGATCATAAGCAAGCAGGTTCTTGCGTATTGAATAAGTTGCAAGATATACACACCATATGCAGGCGATGCTGGTATATTGCTACATAAATATGAGAAGTTGATGACGAGAAGATGACACCGTCCAGTTTGTCATAAAGCTGAGTTGTTCATAAAATAATACGTTAAATGTAATAGTGGGTATTGAATTTATTTACCTCTGCACGTGCCAGATACATTTTTGTAACTAGAACAACACTCGGGCTGCCCCGTAGAACTGAAAAGTAAAATATGATTTATCACCATATAATGAATGCAAAATAGCTGGGACGACAATCTCTCTCTCTCTCTCTCTCTCTCTCTCTCTCTCTCTATCTGCATATTTGAAAACAATCATGTGACTAACGAATATAATTTTTACCGCTTTAGAGTACTCACATATTAACACAAATACCAGTTTGACCAACTGATAACAATGGAACAACACTGATGACATATATTACTGCCAATAATCCTCTGAATGTCATTTTCTATGTTACGGAACCGGTATATGTTGATCTGTATATACATGTTACACTCATATCAAGGAACTACACTTAAATTGTAATTTCCTACTATACATCTAAATATTATGGTTTTGAATTTTGTACAAATACTCGTGCAATTTTAAAACACATACTTGTTCATTGAGTGTTTTGTGAGCATGGGTCAATTACAATATTGCTAATCGGGACAAACACTCTCAAGTATTTTTTTTATATTTATGTACAAAAAGGTTTTGTAAATCATCAGTGATTTTGTAAAAATTGATGAGTGATCTAAACAACGGCTACTAAAATTTATCCTTTTAAAAACGCAAACCTTTTTATTCTGCATTAATTGTTGATGTTTATTTTGACGAAATATATTCCCATGAACATCAACGAGTAATTATTGTTAATGACTTAGCGTGGAATTTTGCACGTAAATGAAATAACGCATAAAGCTTACAGCCGCTTAAGTGTATTACACAGGCTTAAATTTACTCTAGATGATTTTACCTTACGAAGAATTTTTTTCGTAAGACCAGTATTAGAATATGCTGACATAAAATGGGACAACCTACCTGACTATTTCACAAGAAAAAATAGAAGCTGGGAGAATGGTCACCAGGAGAAACAGAATTGTAGACTATTCCTACTTTTTAAAATGTCCCACCAATTAATGCCAGGGCATCTAAATAATATTAACTAATCTCAAAGTACTACAGTGTAAAGGCAAAGATAACGAACAGTGGTCATTCTCGTATTTCCCAAATAGAATACAAAAGCAAAAGTTGGGCAAACACGGGCCCTGGACATACCAGAGGTGTAATCAGATGCCAAGGAGGAATAAACATCCCCTGTCGACCGGTCACATCCGCCGTGAGCCCATAGTCTTGATTAGGTAAACGGAACAATCCGTAGTCAAATCAGTGAAAAACGGCTTAACAATGGCTATGAAACACATCATACATCATCGTACTCAATTAGGTCATACTGTTAAACTAAATTGCTATAACAACCAAATTCAATTCATGAAATCCAACTTTTTAAGGCCTTTTTGTAATTGTTTTTTATTGTTCTTGACTTTCCATCAGTTAGGTTTTAAGCACCAAGCACCAATGCTGAGGAATTATATATTGAAATGAGTCATATGCGATGCACCCACACTAGTATCGCATATTTTCATCCAAGCAAGAACTATGTATTGCTACTATTCTTTCTTCCCTAATACGACAAGTTCTTAAAATAAACTACCGTCTTATGTACAAAATAATAGTTATTTGTCAGTTGGAACCAAAAATATATTCCTCATGTAACCTATCTAATTCTTTTTCCACTTCTGCTTTACTAAACACAGAAGGATAGATGGTACGCACTTTTGTTTTAATGTGTCTAATATGGCATTTTATTATTCTTCTTTTGCTTTTTATCTATTCAGACCAAGTTCTTTCCTTTTCATATTTGATCAATCGTCTGATATAATCAGGGACATAATACATAATAGAGATGCAGTTCTGTCGCCAATTCAATGACCGAGGAATTAAAATAAGTGATCTCAAGTCCTCATTTTAAGTATATCAGCACCACCAGTAATGCCATGTCCAGCTGGACTATAGCTGTTCACGGAAGATGATAAAGAACAACAAGTAGGCGGATATAAGTATACGATTGTCAATATCTAGCAACATCTAAAGTGAAAATTTCTCGACTGGACGTGAAATAATCAATCAACCATCAAAAACGTTTTAAGTTAAAAAAGAAATACTTGATAGGAAAAATTTAAAGCATATATATACAACTAGAAGCTGCATTAGTAGTCACAAGGGGAAACAGAATTACAGACCAATCCTACTTTTTAAAATCCCATCAAGTTACGCATGAGGATCTACATAATAATCATCTCAAAGTACTATATGTACAATACAAAGCAAACAAATATACATCATAGAATCCAACTCTTCCAGGCCTTTTAAATAAAAACACGTTTTCTTGTCTTTGGCTTTCAATTTGTTTAGGTTTCAAGCATCGCTGATGAGAAATTATATTTCTAGATGTGTCATACACCATCCACCAAAATTAGTATCACATATTTTTATTCAAACAAGGACTATGCATTACTACAGTTCTTTATACCCTAACACTATACGTTCCTGGAACAAGTTACCGTCTAATGTAGCATAGTCTTCGACATAATTCATATAGATGATGAAGTTCTGTTGCCATTTGAATAACCGAGGTTTTCTAAATTCGAGCATTTTAAAGAAGAGATCTCACGTACTATTTCTCAACTATATCAACATCGGTAATAATATGTTCAGCTGGACTATAGTTAAAGGAAGATGAAAAACAAGAACACGTTGGTAGTTTAAGTATAAGGCGGTCAATATCTAGGAAACATGTAAATTGAAAAGTTTTCGACTGGACGTAAAACAATCAAATAACCATCAAAAACAAAACCAAACAGAACAACAAAAATAAAGAAAGATCCATCACTGCAGTGTAATGAACTTGACAGCCGTATCTTAATCAAACAGCCTTCTAAAAGAATGCACATTCATATTCCATCGCTTTGTATTCATGTTCTCATACTCTAATTTACCTGTTCTTGTCGATGACCTATCCATATTAAGGATTTTGAAAGTACTTTAAGAACATTATTTCAGCAAAGTGGGTTACAATACGTTTATGAGTATGCATGTGTTTGATAATTAACATTTATGTACATATAATGATGTTTCAAGAGACACTTTCTAGTATCATTTTGCGAATATAACTGTACATTTTATTACACAGAATTAAGTTAAATGTAAAGGCAAAGATAACGAACAGTGATCAATCTCGTAATTCCTAAATAGAACACAAAAACAAGAGTTGGGCAAACACGGGCCCATGGACACACCAGAGGTGGGATCAATAATTTATTTAGATGTATGAGAATATGAAGATAATGTAAAGGCAAAGATAACGATCTTTATCCTTTACAGAATACAATAATATGAAGGGAATTTCAAGCTAGGTTAAAAATAATATTCCTTATCCTATTTTATGCAATAAAATGTCTCCAGGAGACACATAATCAATCTTACAATCCATTTTCAAGATGTAGTAGAATACTGTAATAATTTGTATATCTTTTTCTGTGAAATTCATACACTTGATCAAAATCTTCGTCGGCATCAGGTGCAATCTCATCTTGGATATGGATACTGTCATCGCTTTGACTTTGGCTTCCATCCGTGTTAATGCTGGTGCAAGAGACAATAACATATTTTTTAGGGTTTCTCACTTCAGTATCATTTTTCACCAGACTGTCTGATTGATTTTCATACAATTTGTGAGGTAGAACCAAGGCTGTTTCTCAAGGCTGTTTCTTTCTCCAGGCATTGCAAATTGTTATTTATATACAGAGACATAGAGCCACGGTCCTCGGGAGAGGTTCCAAAGTCCGTATTGTCAAATCGACGAGGTGTTGTCACAATTATCTTGCTATAATTGTTGCCGAATTCGGACGCTGACGGTAACGTGTGATGTCCAACAAAATTTATGTGATTGTAGTCATCTGAATACCTAACAAGTTGTCCATTGAAGTCTTGTGAAAGCGACCGTGAGCGAATCTTTCTTGCACCCTTGTTGATTCTGGGATGAAGGGTTTTAGATCGACCAAACCTTTCCAATCGCGTTCTTGGTTTCATCACAACTTCTTCTCCTTGTGATTTACTTTGTGATTCACCTGTACTGATTCCAACATCTCCTCTTTCTACAATATACAGTCATTTACAAAATATCCCTTCCCTAGAATATGCAATTATTTACCAACACTGCTATCTGCATCTTCATGTCTAAAATGCACAACTATTGAGAGAGAGAGAGAGAGAGAGAGGAGGAAGAAAGAAGAGAGAATTTACCTCTGAAGATAGCTTTCATCGTCTCTCTTGATCTCCGTTTCCTGTAGCATTCAGATTATGAAGATAAGATTGATTTCAATTAGGCAAGCAATTTGCTGTTATATTAAATGTTTCATTGGACACAAAATACATATTTCCATCCTTCAGAAATTATCACGTAAGAGAACATAGAGAGAACTATATTTTAAAGTTGCAAACTGTTAGTTTTGACGTCAAAAATTATATTTCAAAACAAATTCTGTTCAAAATATTAACCATCTTTTGCCTTGTGTCGTAATCACCTCAAATAGGCATAGAAAAATTTATAGTGAAACATTTTGAATTGTTTTCCCAAATGTCGAGTTATAAGTGAAATATTTTGTTACGTAAGCAATGCTCGTGCCATGTTTGTGTCATGTTTTTGTTTAGTTATGAATTGCTTTATAAAATATATCACGATTTAATAAAAAACGAGATTTGACAAATACTAGAAGTTGTTTAGTTGCGTTCAGAATTCACATGTAATTTTAAAAAATCAGCTTTTTATACAAAACGTTTACTATTACATTTAACCAATATAAGCAAAAACAGAATGCGATCATTGTTTTTATAAAAAAATTGTGAGCCCTGTATCTCACATGCAACATGACAACTAACGTTAATATGTTTGCTGACCATTAAAAGCAACTTAGTTCAAACATTATTAACACTGGATATGCTAAAATGAAATTTGAAAAATATAAGATAAAAACATCCTTTATAACTAGACTCACGTCTAACGACGGAGTGAGGGAGATCCGTGAGAACCATGTGATATAGGTATTTCCATAAGCAACTCAATTTTACGACAATCAAATAATATATCTTCCTATATTTCGTAATAGGCTTTGAGATTAATAATTTTTATCATCACCTTTTTCGGTCAACAGGGGATGCTTACTCCTCCTAAGCATCTGATCCCTCCTCTGGTGTGTACAGGGGTCCGTGATTGCCCAACTCTTGTTTTTGTATTCTATTTGGGACTTACGAGATTGATCACTGTTCATTATTTTTGCCTTTACATACAATACGTTATATTTCTTTATTTCTTCTAAAAGATCTCTAGTGAGCATATGGAAAACTCTTATCAAATATGCGAGTTTTCTTTAAACTTCATTGGTAATAAGTCAAAGTTTTTGACAATCTTGAATTCTGAACAACAGTGTGAATGTCGTTTGGAACCATATTTTTTTCGTGAAACACCAGTATAATCTTGTTGTGTTTTTCTGTTTTATTTGGATATTTGTTTTTAAGAATTAAAAAAGATACACTTACCAATATCGCATTAAAAACAACATAAACCAGAACGCTGAGGTTGCAACTAATGATCCAACGGCCACGAAACTTAAATGTGTATTCATGCTTTCCCAACTCCGAATATGCGCGCCGTCTGTATACATACCTTATCAATAATTATAAAAATATGTACACCGATTGAACAAATTTAAATATTGAATTAGTTTTCTTCACAATCGCTAATTTATGACATTCTGTGTGGAAAAAAAAAACTAATATGCCACATGCAGATGTTCTTTTAAAATTGTCTTCCCAGTTAAAAATACATGTAATCGATACACGTTTATGTACTGATTGAATATACCCTATATCATTCTGATCTGTGACGAAACTTCGTTAATATACAGACAAGAATACTAATAATTTCATCGCTTTCATCTAAAATTTCACCAGAGATCAAATGATTATAACTAAGATGATTTGCTAATTATAAACGTCTGTTGCAGATGACTCTAATTACACAAGCACATATGTTAATACAACTATCAATTATCAATAACTATTTTAAAATTTCTCCAAAACAGTGTGATATGCATATTACTATTTCTAACGATGTATCCAGTAATGGCATCACACCAGTGTGTGTCGCTGTTGCAGTTACACTTTTTACGGCAGCCATGACTAAAGAATCCAAAAGTACACGGTTGAGTGCAATTTTCTCCAAACCATCCAATGCAAGCTGAAAATAAAGACATTCTGATTTCTGTTACTGTTGCTACTTATGTCATAGGAAACCATTTTAGATATCTTTTCTTTAAGGAATAGTATTGCCGTAAGAGAGGGAATATCAGTTTTATCAAGATTTTGTTAAATAACTCTTTACTTCCTCCAATCGCATTACAAACTACCCATTACTTTTTGTATTGTATCTTCAATGATGAAATACTATGAACATTTTAAAATTCTGTGGTAGCCATAGTCTACTTTACCAATATACAACCTGCCAATGGGTCAAATGCTGTTAGACGTGTTTCATGCCAATTGTGAGGCCGTTATTTATATACAGATTTTGATTACGAATTACTCTGTTTACCTATTCTAAGGGTCCACGGCAGGTGTAACCGACCAACAGGGGATGCTTACTCCTTCTAGTCATCTGATTCCACCCCTGGTATATTCAGGGGTCGGTGTTTAGTCAACTCTTAATTCCGTTTAGGACTTAAAAGATTAATCACAGTTCGTTTTTGTCATATTTCTCAAGTAATGAACAATTGGTGTACTATTGCTCGTATTACATATATTTATGGAAATGAATAATTAGTTTACTACTGTACGTATTATTTATGGAATGAATAACTTACGTTCACATGATCCTGAAACATCCCTGTAGTCTCTACAACAGCCGTTCTTTTCTTTGACACTGAAAACAAACGAGAAAAATCTTTAAATTTACTTCATTACTTTTGCATAGATATTTTGAATCACTGATCACACAATGTTAATATTTCATTTTATCATTTCATCTCTATAATGTCCAAAATTTGGCCTGTAAAGTGTTGAACATTCATGTTTATATGTGGATAAGCATGAAATAGCATTTACAGATATGGAAATTGAAACAAGCAAATTTATCTTCTACACTACACGAGCATTCATATACCGCTATATAATTGTTTTAGTTGAATGCAAAAGGCAAAATATAGAAATATTTGTATGCATTTATCTTAAACATCTAAACACTAATTCAAAGAATCAAAACCAAAGAACCTAAATCAACTTATCAACTTAGGGAGAAAATAAAGAGCAATTTTGAGACAAAATATGTGTATGTTTTTGGTTGTTGTGTGTTGTTGTTGTTGGGTTTGTTTGTTTTTTTTGTTTGTTTTGTTTTGTTTTTTTTGTTTTTGCTTTTTTCTGTGTTGTTGGTTTGGTTTTTTGTTGTTTTTTTATTTTGTTTTTTGTTTGTTTTGTTGGGGGGGTTGTGGGTTTGGGGGTACGATTAATTAAAATTTCCTTTTCCCAAAGTGATAGTGTAAGAGTATCCACAAAAATTAAATCCTCACATAACCTAATATTTTCACAGTATTATTGGAAATTAAAAGTTTTAAAATCCTTACCTTTCATTACATGAGAAAGTTTCACGTCCCTCTGAATAACAGAGATGAATAAAATATAGCAGGTGTATAACGCAACTGCGAAGAAGCAGCATTGCGTACGCAGCTAGGTTAAGGTTTCCCTGAGAAAAACTCGCGCAGATACTGATACTACACTGTTCACTCGCAGTGCCACTCTTACGCCCCGGGCATCTGACTGTCCTCATAATGCGCCCAAAATCTGCCGATTATCACTGATTACGTTGAAGCGCACCTACTACTGTCAGTCAGAAACATGTACATCAATATGCTAAGCAGTTGCTCATTTTAAGTCTTAATTCTCTACGGCTAACAAAACGATAAAATCATTACATAGAAATTTCACGTTGAAATTAATACAAGTTCACGTATCGTGATCTCCATGTATTGTGCAATATCACTCTCAACATTCATCTGAATATTCCAGCATTGCGCAAATTGTAATAATTACAGTTAATCGGCGACCATTGAGATATTATTCGCCTCCTTTTTTGCATCTATAACAACGTAGAACTCATTTGCATAAGAGAGGTTACATCGGCCATGTATAAGAACAATCAGCGCCAGTTCACGATACCCATGCTACATGTCAGTCACGACAAGTTTTTTTTTTAAATATATGATCTGCTTCTATTCTCTTTAATTTATTGATTAAAAGGGTTGGCTGAGCAGTCTACTTTACTTATATATCTTAAAGGTTACGTGGTATTCTAAAGACTGTCGGGCAACTCCGGTAATTCGCAGGAGGCCTGTCCAATTATGTTAGTATTGATTTTACCATTTCAAGAAAGTATGCACACTTGTCTCTGCCTAAACTTGTCGATGTAAGAATATTTTTGAAGTATCTTTTTGAGCTATTAGTGAAATTTCTCCGTGGTTAACTTTACGCATTTTGAGTAATTATTGGCATGTAAGAAGGGCCTGTTGATGTTTTCCCAAGAAAAAAAATATTTAGATGGGCTTACGATCATAGCTGGACGTCACGTGGGTAATAAGTAATCGTGGGAAATGATATGACCCCTGGTCGTAGTCAAGGGTATGGGAACAGTATGGCTCTCGGTATTTAACCGATCTACAGATTAAGTAGTATTGCTGAGATATTTGAGGTGTAATTGATTTCACACCAGCTAGATTATCACTGCATTTTCGTTATGGGAGACCTTAACGTAATTGCGTACCATACGTCTTACTCTTTGCAAAAATATAGACACACAAACAATCGATTTTGTTCATCTCTGAAGTATCAATGAGTTACTGTAAAAATGGTTATTTACGCGTGGGGGAAATTTACACTAATTACGCAGTCACGTAATGAGCGCGTAATTTTCCCCCACGCGTATACATATAAATAGCATACATGTTATATATTTCATTCAGTGACCGCGTATTTTAACCCCACGCAAGATGTTGGGCATGGAAAAACGCTTACTTAACCCCCAGTATAAATAACCACCTTTACAGTATCAGAGTTCAAGTTATTCATATCAACCATGTGCAAAAATGCTTTTCACACGTTGATAAAGTCGAATGTGTTCAATGACAGTGCATATAAAATGCTGGTGCAATCCTTTTGTGGTTAAGGAAATATTTTGTGGTTAAGGAAATATTCTCTCTATGGAATCACTGTTAATTTTAGAGATGACATTCACAGAGATGCCCAGGCCTAGGTTCTTTTACTTTTGGCCGGGTTGCACAACGTACATTTCGCTTTTAGTATATAGTGAGTGACAGGAGGGCGTCCCTGAATAGGCTACTTACTTTGTGTAAGCATATCTTCTAACGCCTCTAACTTGACATTCCTTAAACTTTGTACAGTTCTTATGGACTTATTAAAGCTGTGCAAGTGGTCAGACATTTTTCGCAAAATTTACACGTATTTGAACTTTATCATCTTTAAACCTTTTAGAAAAGGTGGTTTAACAAAGTAGGTGTCAGGCTCAAAAATTTACAAAGTTCAACTGCATCAAATTTGTCCGACTTTCAGTAATACACTTCCACATCTTCCGTCTGTCCATAAAAACTGTCCAAATTTTGAAGAATGTCAAATTAGAGATGTGAGAGGAGTCGATTACACAAAATAGGTATAATCTATTCAAAGCATGCTTTAAAAATGACAACGTTCAATTGCATGCAAACTTTTCTAAAAAGTGTTTTCAATGCATCGATAACAACTGTGCAAAGTTTGAAGAATCTCAAATTAATGGTGTGAGAGGAAATTATTACACAAAATAGGTACCGTTTAGTTATAGCATGCTTAAAAATAACAAAGTTCAACTACCCGTAAAGTTTTCAAAAGGCACATGCACATTTTCAATATGTCCATACCAAATGTTCAAAGTTTGTGGAATGTCACGGTAAAGCTCTGAGAAGAGTTGATTAAACAAAGTACCCTTATTCAGAGACATCCTCCCTCTTGTCATTCATCATGATATAAACCGGATGAACAGTGTGCAAACCGGCCAAAATGGAATTCTGTGTGGGAATCAACACAAACTTCCTGAGAAAGTGAAAGTAAAATCAGAATTATGATAGTGATTAATTATTATGACTTCCAGTATATTGACATCATGAATACATTGCTTGATTATTTGTTTGTTTTACGTGCCTTCGAGATTTTTCTAGGTCTAAAGGCCGCAATAGAGGTAGTGGTAGTAAAAAAGTACCAACATCTCCGCTAATCCGCAATGTAAGAGGGCCGTTCAATAAATATTGTCAAATAACGGTTAATATAAATACTGACTACAATATTTCGTTTAAATATATGATTACTCACGCATTAACTTGTATCTAACAGAGGAACGTTTACCTGACCAAAAATACTAAATAATTTTATTAGAAGCGAAAAAGTAAACCCTATTCGAAACACTGCTTTGAAAAGTGATGGTGAGGGAACGTTCAATCAAGACTGAGGCGAGTAGTTTCATTAGAGCTAGTGCCAGGATAGGTAAAGCAAGCAATGGAATTTTTCACGAGTTTTGTGATGTTTACGGAAACAGCAGCCTTTTAATACGATCAATTTACAGATGGATTCAGAAATTCAAAAGTGGTAAAGACCTTCAAGATGAAAGACGAGCAGAGCGCCCATGCGCTAGCACAACCAGTACAATAATTAAAAAAAATTAAAGAAAATTGTTATTGACTTGGCGATTGACCACGAGACGTATTGCAAATTTAGTTGGTGAATATTCGGGAATTATATTTTTAATTCTGAAAAAGCAAATCGGTCTCCGAAAGATAAGTGCAAGGTGGACATCACATTTGCTGACAAATGAGCAGAAAAGAGTCCGATTGAAGACGGCCAAACATATATTGAAAAACTGTGATCCACGTCGCGATCGATTATCAGCAATGGTTAAGGTAATAAAACGTGAGTACCCTACTTTAAACCTCAAAGAAAAATTGACAACAACGTGTGGGTGACTAAACAAGGGAAACGTCCAGGAATAGCAAGAAGATACCAGAGCACAAAGAAATTTATGTATGCTATCTTCTTTAATACTCAGGGACCTGTACGTCAAGTTCCTGTACCAAGAGATTGTTCTGTTACTGTAAGAGTTTACACAGATTTGATATCTATGTACAAAAGAGTACCTAAAGAGGAGGCCAAGGTCTGGTATCCGCAACATTACTCTTCTTCACGATAACGCACCTGCTCATAAATCACAATTTGTTCAAAGCTATTTGCAGAAAGAGAAAGTTGTAGTATTGCTAAACCCACCTTACTCACTAGACCTGGCTCTTTGTGACTTTTTTCTGTTTCCAAAGCTGAAGAAACACCTATGTGGACGACGGTACGGTTCGCGTAATGCTTTAGGGTCAGCCATTTTTCAGAATATGAAGATCATACCGATACAGGACAATGCCAAAGCACTGAAAATGTGGAATAAGCGGCTAGAAATATGTGTGGATGTTAAGGTTGAATATCTTGAAAAAATACATCAAATAAAATTGTAATTACAATTGTTGTTGAGTTTTTAGATAACTAGTGACAAAACTTTTTGAACGGCCCTTGTATTTTTATTCAGTGAAATATTGTCCATAGTATGTGGGTTAACATCTTTCAAAACTATAAAAAGATTTTAAATACAACGAGAAATTAATTCAAATGCCTGTCGGAATTGAGTAGTGATCAAAAATTGTGTTTCAGACGAGATAAGTGGGTATCAAATATTTTCATATAAATCCTGTTATACTTTTTTTTCACTCGTTAAAAAGCCCATATGGCATTGGGCAAGGCCTTTAGAAAATATAAGAATAGTTGCATTTATTTGCTGAAAAGCGTTTGACATGGAATGAAAAAAATATTGGAAGGCAATGGTAAAATCAGATGGGAGTCGTTATCATATAAAATCATGCATCTCGAATAATATTGCGTGTTAATGTATTCGGATACCTTTCCCAATATATAAAGGGCAAGGTAGTTTAAAGCATACAAAGTTATTAGAGTTGTATGCATGTTTAGTCTGAATATTTTGCCGGAATGAGCTGAGATCGTCACAATCTCATGTCGGAATGGAGGTAATGGTACTAAAGAAATTCAAACAGGAGAGAATTGTAGGTAAACTTAATTCCTATTTTTAAACCCTGGGCGCATTAGACCCGCCACCCCGAAACGGTGCATCGAGTTTTGAAGCATACGAATTGTCTTTAATTAGTCGCATAAATTAACTTCCCAAAGTACAAATTCTATTGCTATACTTCATAGTTATTCGATGTATCAGGAGAAAAACTCTACAAGGGTACATTTTGATACAGAAAACTTCAGTACCCCGAAAAGTGAGGAACAATGTTTGAGAAAACAGAACACCCAGACCAGTTTTAACAAGCAGCGAGGGTTCTGTAATGATTGCTTCCCTTCCGGTGAAATTTGAACTAATGCGTCTAGATATATAAAAAAAATCTTAAGATTACCTAATATGTTTGTTTTTTTATAGCTTCAAATCCGCCACCCCATGTGGCTCATATCCTCATGTGCCACGGCCGGTGATTTAAGGAGCAAAGATTTTAAAATATAACCTGAAAACGTATTCATATTCCTGCCGGAATGTGCAGTGATTGATAAAAGTTGGTTTCGTATAATTGAGTGTCAAATATCTATGCCAGATTATTTCCATCAGTTTCATCATATTTATGGCTTTGAAAAGAAAAATATTGATCAAATTTTCAACATGAAATCAAGCTCCTGTATTAAGCAATTTCAATGTACTTTACCGTCATCAGCACAATTGCATAGGGTTTCCTCCACATCGAGGTTTGCATTAATCAATAAAAAGACAAAGATAAAAAATGATCAATCTGGCAAGTCCAAAACAGAATAAAAAAAACAAGCGTTGGGCAAACACTAGCCTCTGGATGCACCATAGGTGAGACCCGGTGCCTAGGAGGAGTCTCTGTTTAAAAATCGCTGTTTACACATTATCACTATCCCGAATTTACGGGAGGATGAAAAGTTCTTTTTTGACGAATGTTTTTATTAGATAAGTGGTAACGATTATGTTTCATTTGCGATTGTAAATTATGTTGTAAGTTTGTTATAACGAGAAAAACATTTCATAACTAAGTGCATGGGAGAATATTTTATTCAGTGTATAAAAAGTATTCATTTGACCAACACTCCTCCTAGGCACCTGATCCCAACCTATTGGTGTCCAGGGTCCGTGCACTTTGCCACAACTCTTGTTTTTGGTATTCTATTTAGGTACTTCGAGATTGATCATTCGTTATCTTTGCCTTTACATTTGACCAAATTTCCACAAAATTCTAATTTTGTTTCCAATGCGACTTTAAGCATAAGTTTGTTAAGATTCAATGTAATTGTCCAAGTAGATTTCGGGGTTGGTGGAGGGATGATTTTAAACTGAGAAGAAAGTGTCGGGATGTTTGGAAGCATTCAAAGTGTGCAATGAATGCATATTGTCGGGATAGATTAAAAATCAAATCTATATATTGTGTTGACGACCATTTACATTTTAGAATGTAAATCCTTATCATCTCTACGAAAAGAATATTTAGCTTCTAGAGTTTGACATGGAACAAACACACTCAAATTTAGAAAATTAATGACATCAAATTTTAAACTTAAACAAAATTATGTATATTGTTTCTAAAGTCCAGGAGTTAGTCTGCTGTCCCCCTTAATATTGATCAAATTCCTAGTTCCGGTCATAAAACAAACTCAGAATCAAGTCAAACTTTCAATCACCTGTAAAATGTGTATCACTCTTTGAACTGAACTCTTAATTTGCAGACACTAGAATTTGATTGAGCAATAATGAATAGCAATTTTATTTTGGAATGCATTGACTTCACATTCATTTCATTGCAATATTCAGATTTTGACTTAAACTTAAGATGTTTCATGATATTGGGTCTTGGATCTATTTGTGTGTATTATGCCCCCTCCCCTCTTCATTGTATCTTGTGCTATTGAACATATAATTATGTGTATGTATTATTCATATGCTTGTACACTTTAATTGAAATATTGATTATATAATTAAATTTATGTACATCAAGTACCATTGATGATGATTTGAGCAAATAAATGAATTACCAAAGTAAGAATGTCGACCATTCATTGTTTTAATTACGCTAGAGTAACTCTTCTTCACGGTGATGTATTTCACACCTCTTAAATTAATTAACACCTGTTCGTTGGATACAAATTGTCCGATTTCAACATGAACATCTTTACTCGTTCTGTCTTGAGTTTAACAAGGTTTTGGAAACCATATACAGTTGAAAAGGTCTTGCCAAACGTGCAGTGCATTGGTACATGCATAAACGTATCCTAGCTCGGGTGCACTGTTGACATGCTTGGTTGAATTGTCTGTCAGACCATGCCTATTGTCCCCATGATTGTGATTCACAGGGGGCACGTATCTCTTTTAATCTTAGTCCAAGTAATTTTTAAGGTAGGTGGCTTACAATTGGGTTAATAAAGTGTCCGAATTGCTACAAATATTTCCCACCTCGTAAAAATACTACTAAATGGTATGTCATATATTATTGCACCTGTTTTAACCAGAATGACTTGAGTTTAAATCGGTGTTTACAAACAAATATCACTCGGCCATTTCTAATACACGAATCACGTAAAAGCCACGTGTCCAGTTCAGACTTTAAAATGTTAACTTTTCTGTGTAAAACTCTGTATTCTATCACTGAAGTATAAGAACTTTAAGAGAAATATGAAATTATCGAATACCTTTTAGTACTTTGTTGTTTTCGTTCTTTCAGACCTAAATGCCCCGATGCGACTAGATTATACATTAGGATGGAATTTCTCTCACGCGCATGGGGCTATTTATAGATATCTAACAGACATTTTACATCTATTCTATATGTTCCCACTTGTATTTACTTTTTAAACAATCTTATCAATTTGTTCAAGCCATTGATTAATGGAAAGCTAATGACTTTAAGCACTAACCACTCTGCTTTAAAGTAAATTTGTACCAAACAAAATAGATGGTCATGGACCCACATAGCTTTAAATAAGAAAACCTAATTTCTTTTGATGCAGAGGATAATCGTTTTACATTTTGAAATTAAGTTAGCAAAACTTTATGAGATTATGCACACGATTAAACAGATGTTATGATGTACAAATCAGGATTTTAGTTGATCTAAAACACACTAATTATAACAAATCACACGTTCATAACTTCCTGAAAAAAGATTCGCAACTTCCCTATGGCTTTCTGCCTTAAATTATTTTGGTACTAAACATGCCATGGAATTAGTATTGAGAATCTCTTCAATACTTCAATTACTCTGTTATACTGGTATTTGCCCAATTAAGTTGACTGATTTTAAAATGTTTAATATCCTGTTCCAAACATAAACACCATGAACAGGTAATGATGGAATATTACTATATAAATTATGGTAAATTGACAACGGAAAAGCTTAGGCCACCCATCATTAAATTGAATTATTAGTCTGCTGTTAATGTCTACATTCAATAAAATAAAACTAGAATACGTTTCTTAATGAAAAGTGAATATCTACTAAAATTTGCCACCTCCCAGTAGAGTTAACTACATGTATGAAGAGTTCCTACTTGGAAATTAAATGCAGATGTGTCTATATGTACAATTTAATAATCTCACACAGTCACAATGGATATACGAAAAGAAAACTAGTTATATAATTGTTTTGAACACATTGATAAATTACCTCCAAAACATTTTGAACATATTTACAAATCACAAGCTCTTTCTTAGTGTTTGGCATACATATTTGATAATATTATCCAGTATAGATCACTTCCTAGTCATTTCATTAAAATACTGTTGTCATTCGTTTTTTAAACTTTTCACTATTTCAACAATACTGCACATCAAATTACCATTCCATTTAATATATTTTCATTTTATTTCAATTTTGATTTAGAGGCAACATGTCGAGTGTTCATATATGAACTGTATATGACGCCCTCGAACAAAGCGATTTAAAATTATATGCAGCTTTCGTTTGAATAGATTCTGAAATTGTACTGCGTAAACTGATATCCAACCTGTTATAGGTTTCGTTTAATTTCTGCATATTTTCACCTTCGAATGAAGTAAAACGATTCGACCTTAAACATGTTGTGATGGATTCCATATATTTATATACCAGTTCGTGGACAGAACGTTGTGTGAACTGGGATGCATATAAAATGGCGAAGTAACAAAGTATAAAACGTACTCATAGTAAAACGAAATAGAATAACCAAAATATCCCTACAAACAATCACACACACCTAAGCGAACACCAAACTCTGTGTTGAAATTGTTCAAATGATCTACTACTAAGAATGAGTTCATTTCAAGCAATCTCATCCATCTACATATTAGAAAGTCAAATTATTTGAACATGTTTTCTGTAAAACCCATACAATTGATCAACATCTCTAACAAAATCTGACGCATTTTCGTCCTGAATATAAAGTCTATCATCAGGTCGAGGCTAGCATTCAGCCGTGGTGTTGTACGTGAGTTCGTCTATAACAGCCCCTTCAGGGTCACTGAGTTTTCTATTATATTTGACTGAACTGTACGGTCGATGTTTACACAAGCGGTGCGGCTGTAGCTCGATCATTTCGTCTTCCGAATCATGTAGACTGTGACTGGTGTTTTTTGATATATTGCTTCTCTCCCCCGGAAAGGTTTCAGAATCAGTGCTGTCTTGTTTTCTCTTGTTGTAATTGCTACTGTTTACCTTGCTGTAATTGCTGCAGAAAGCTGATGTTGAGTTGTGGCGTCCGAGAAAATCTAAGTGATTGTAGTCATCAGATCTTCTGTTCAATCGACCGTATGTGTCGTGTGTAAGAGATCGTGAGCGGCTCAATTTTTTTCTTGAGTGGCCTTTGGTCTTCTTAGATCTATGTTGAAAGGATTTAGACCGTCCATGTCTCCCAGATTGTACTGCTGATACATGTACCTCCGGTTGTCGTTGGGATTCACATAGATTATTGCCAGAATCTCCTTCCTCTGAAACAGATATTAAAATCACTTAAACATCTTACACTATTCGAAATATAATGAAGAAGGAAAGTGCATATTGATATGCAACTTAGAATGTAACTTTCTTGTTTATCTTACATTACACAAATATTATTTTCATAAATCTAATTTAGAGATTATATTTTCCTATGATCACAATCATTAACTGACAAAAGAAATGACACACCAGTCTTTATTTTGTGCTTAATTTGGTTAAGTATTAGTATATTGACACATATTTCGAATTAGAAAACGATGCTGATATTCACTTTAACAGGCAATTCTATAAAATGGTATATTCTAAAAATATAGATCGAACTGTCATGTATCTATAAAATAGTATGTTCACTAATAGAAACGTTTTACCTTGTATTGTGACTCTCGTCGTATTATTCAATCTCCGTTTCCTATATATGTAAGATTTTAAAGAGATGTATACTAACATGTATAAACAGGTTTAGAGCCATGTGTAAAATGCTAAATTCAGCACAGTAAAAATAGCATTTTACCCTGTAAGCATAACATGTTCTTGTCATGTCTTCCTATTATATTTTTCGTTTTGAAGAAACTACAAATTTATACTATCTTCCATTGAAAATTTATAAATTGACATCTTTAATTGCAAGTGAATGTGTTACACCTACCATCTGCACACTAAATACAATAAAAACCAAAATGCTGAGGTTCCAATGAATGATCCACCGGCCACGAATGCTAAATGTTTTATCTTGTTTCCCATTGTCCAATAATGCCCGCCTAATGTATATATAGAAAAACAACATATTACGTTTACAAGTACATATCTCTTTCCAGTTGCAGGTTTTATATAGGAATGCTTTCTTTGGTATTATGTCCCAGTTATTCCATTCAATTCAACTAAGTCTTCATCATACATCAAGTTATATTTACATTTACTCGGTTTAATCCCCTAATAAAAACGTTAGAATCTATTTTGATGATATGTGCTTATAACTGCAAGGTCCAAATCACCCAAAGTTGGTTGGGGTATGAATACAAGAACTACTTGCAGGGCTTTAAATACGTAAATATACTGAAACTGTTTTTAGGTGAAAATGTGTAAAACTGTTGACAATTTGATGTTTTTATTTTCAGAAAAAAATAATTAATAACTTGTGTTATTAATTTCTTTTTTTATCTTGCACTCATTTTTGTCGTGTACGATTTGACATCATGTGTGCGTAACTGTCATAATTGCTGTATCCTTTTTCGTGTAATTTCATTGTGACGTAACAATTGCTTACCTAATGGCTATTCCATGAACCGCTACTTCCCAAAGGATTGAGCGAAAGTTTAAAACATTATCGGATATTCTAGCTTGTCTAGAATGCGCATTTATCTCCGGCACTGTCTCATTGTCCTTTGTTTGTTTATTATGAAACAGGTGGGGGGTTGTTGTTGTTGCTCATTCTATTTTCGGAAAGTTTCTTCCGGATGGTTCGATATTGTTTAACATTACTTACTCTTTCTGGTGATACGTCACGAATCATTTTCGAAAATTCTGCAGCCATGTGGTTGTGTACAATTACGTTGCCAGGGAAAACCCTGTAATGTCTTTTGCTCAACTTGAAAATTGTTGATGATTTAATGGATAACTTTGTTTTAATGGCTTTGTCTTGGTGCTGACTATTCGGACTAGCATTACGTTATTAATGGCAGAAGGCCTCTGTTTGAAGAAGGGGGGGGGGGGCGTTCACGCTCTAAAAGTCCCCTCCCACGCATAATGGACTAAGGACAAACGTGTGTAATGGCAACAGCGACCGATGATACTACTTCTCTCTAAGACCTTATCCAGGCATATCCCATGGGGGGAACTCAGCCTACCTCACAGCTTTACACTTGACTTCAAGGCGCGGCATTGCATCCGTGCTTGAAGGTCTCGATCCATACTAATAACCAATTCTCGGAGCGAGTACAGGTATACTATTTCCACAACGTGCAAAAATAATTGATATTTCTCGGGCCCATAAACATTGCACATTGATGACCAATCAATATGGCCATCATGGCCATGTTGGCATATGATATCATGTTCATTCTCTGGCATAGCACATTAGCTCGTTGCTGGTTTGCTGAATATATGCTCAGATACCGTCAATTGCCCACTCGTGGTCAATTTTATACGAAATGGTTGTATAATTAAAACACAACTGAAACAAACCACTAGCATTTAGCCTGGAAGGATGCATTTCTATATACTATTTCATCATATATAGGTTGCTGCTCATTCATCAGACAAAGGGGGGGGGGGGAGAAAGTCACAGGGTTCAATCTATGGTGCACTTCTGTTTACACCTAAGGGCTTTGTTTTTTAACTTACAATGGGTCTTGCTACAGATTCGTTGTATGGTATTCATCCACCTAGTCATCTAACCAGTCTCAAAGTCAAACTACGTGGAAGTGGGGTCAAGCAGGGGGGACCAAACACACACAAACGTTTGGCAGGGGTGGATTCATAACGTAGGTACAATGAATCACTTTCATTCTGGTTAGTGCTGGTCAACCCTGCTGATTCTCACTTGGCATTTAAATAACATGTAACATTTTTATATTGACCTGGTTTGATGTTTGGGTTGTGTTATTTCCTGCAGATTCTGAATTAACTTCTGCCAATGATTCTTGGCTTGCAATACATGTATGAATCGGTTTTATTCTGACACTTGTACATATTTTGGTTGTGCTATTTCATGCATCATTTTTTGAAATGTTATCGATTTTCGGGTGGCTAGTCATGCAAATCACTGATTGACCATGTTTCATTTACTTGGGCGTTTTCATTTCGCAGCCATGGTGGAATAGCAAGCAATTGGTGATCTCCTTATGCATACATTTTCAGACAATGTAATTGTGGTGGTGAGTAGATCTTCAACATGACACTGTTCATTCTCAATCTAGCAATGCATATACTCAATTTTAGATTGGACACTAATCATATCTGCATTCTGATACTTGGGAAATTTAGGTCAAGGTCTTAGGACTTCTGATCTGATCTTCAGAGCCTGGTGGGCAAGTTAATGATTTTTACAAAGCCATTTCTGGCAGCAGGGCGTTCATCGTTGATTCTACAACATCAACGGTTGTCCTAAGCCATCACACTATATCAGAATCATTCCACACAATGCGTTACGACATCAACACAATAGTCAAGTTTAAGAAGGGGCTTTACATGTTGGTGTAATTTTTCTGTTAGTGAGTGGAATTCAATCTACGGTGGCGCTGGTGGATTTAGCTTACTAAGGTTGCGAGTGTTTTTTCAATGGTCAATGGACCTACTTTCAGTGGCCACATAAAATTTGGGCTTTTCACTTTCATCTTAAACCTCAATACATTTTTAGCACTTGTATCCATTGTGTTTAGCTATATTCGCTATGGGGTTTGTAGGAGGCTGGCTCGCATATATTTCATGTGTGCATATGGCCTTGTACACATTTTACAGTCATCTATCGGTTTATGTGGTCTGTTTGACGCAAACTTCAGTTCAAAAGCACAACATATTCATGGGAAACCAATAATACCTGTTCTATAGCTTACAACCAGTGGGTCTCCTTCAGGCCAGCTGGCCGCCCAGCAGCGTACAGCCAAAACACAACCTCAGCTACTTATAGCCTCATAGAGGCAGCTTTTTTCTGTGTAATGACTATTTCAATTCTCGTAAGCAATACACCAAATGCAAATACAGTGGCTTTCAAGCCTTTTTCTTAACATATCACACTGGATATTACATATACTTATTGCATATTTTATTCATACAGATACAAATAATACAGTTTGAAGCGACACTTTCTGCTTATTAGTTTTCATCGGCAAGCCAGTTCAATTAGGAATCGGCACTAACTGTCGGTACCTGGCATGTTCAGGTATAACCCTCCACTAGGCACTACAGGCCAGTTTACAATTAACCTGGGGGTTGATCACATGAGGAGGGGCAACCTATTTTTGTCATTCCACGCCCGTCCCTTACTGTTGCGTTACTTCGGGTACTGCCCGGTTGGTTATTTAGGTGGATATAGACCTGTAGGCATTCCAATCCACTCTTAATTGGGGAGCTACTACCTTGCACGCAAGATATTGCTCATGAAGTTATTCGTGCGCAGGGTCAATGGGATCGGTTGCGAATTCGGCTGTATACCCCAGGATTTGTTTTTATGTTAATTGTTGCATTCCGTAGGCTTTGCGTATCTGTTTATATAGGCATACATACCATTCATTAACGTTTTTCACAGGTCAAATTGATAAGTCCTGGGTGTTCGGAGTCTCATTAAAAACAGCACAGCAAGGGTGCCAGATCCTGGGGGACAGGGGGACAACTCATTGAATTTAGTTTAAAGGCTGAATAACGACCGTGATGATCTAGTAGTCCCGAATAGAGGAAGAGGCATGAGTTGGCAAACATTGGTCCCTAGGTGCACTTGGGGGTGGGCGCCACGAGATTGTGAGTACCCTTGTTGACCGTTTACACCCGCCGTGAGCCCATTTTCTGATGGGTTAAACGGAGCAATTCCAGAGTTACAATCCGTGTTGGCTGCATTCATGATAATTTGCTGTTTTCCGTCCCACGTCGGAGTGTTTTGCTGATGTTGGGACGTCACCGTTGCCGGGAGGGCTGTACAATTTGGCGCTAGGCTCGGCGCTGGGTCCTTTTGAGCGGGGAGGGATCTTTTTGTGACACGGGAATTCGGGGTTTCCGGTCTCATTCGTCAATGAACCGCCCGCATCTTTGGTCGCCGCTTACGACACGCAAGGGGATGGATGGGGTGCTATTCTGACCCGGACCCCACGGATCAAATCGTGTATGCAAACTAGCTAAACTTGTCCATGTGATGGCAAAGTTTGGGGGCCTGGATTGTAGATGACCATAATGAGTGCAAGTATAGTCAGGGATTTGATTTTCCATTGTGGTGGCATGATATGGCCGCACAAACTGTATTCACTAGCTAATAGGCTTCAGTCACCGACTTGAAATAACAACTTCTTTCTGGGTGTCAGGGTTTAATAGTGGCTTCCTTCTGCCTAACGTTTAGTTGTGCAGGTTTGAGGGATGTGAGCATCCCGAGATAATTATCGGGGAGGGCATTTAGGTTCATAGCTTCAAGAGGTGGGGCGTATGATATAGCATGTTTCAAACACCCACAGTTTTTGAGCCAACCCCATTTAACTGCATCATTCTAGGATGTGCATTTGTCACAGCCTGGGAATGATTTTATCCTGAATAAATTCCCAGGAGTACTTTAAGTTTTATAGGTCGGCAGGTGTAATGCCAATTTTCTTACACCTGCGGCGAATCCTGTTAGCGGGTGACCATTGAGTTGGAGTTTGCTGCCGTCACCTACGGTCTGGGCACTGCCTTGGTGGCGTTTGCAGTTCCAATACGCCCTGTTTTCCCATGGCGTATGTGGCCATGCAAGTGGCGTTTCGCCGACCCAACTCAAATGGAGGAGTGCCCCACTAAGTCATGCAGCTTCATGGAATGAATTGAAACTTGCAGTAGTGATTGTTGATTGAATTGTTTTATTGATGACATTGATTTGTTAGGAAATTGGATGATTGATTGTCTTAATTATTGATCTGATTTTCATTGATTGAATTGATTTTATTGATGATTGACTGCATTGATTGATTTGAATTGGTGCGTTTGTGCACTTGCGTTTACCCAGTGCCAATTCGCCCCTTGGGGCGTGTCACATTTGATTGATTGATTGTTGAGGGGGCGGCTCTGTGGTAGCCCCAACCTTGAATCATCACCCCGGGCCAAGATCGCCAATCAATAAATATCGTTCATTTCAGTATGTGGTTATGTGTTTATGAACAGGAATCGGTGATATATACTCGCATATTCTAGCTTGTCTAGCCATATGCGATTTATCTCCGGAACTGTGCTCATTGTCCTTTGTTGTTATTATGAAAAAGGGGGGGGGGGGTTTGTGTTGCTCTTTGATTATTCCGCGAAAGTTTTCATTTCGCATGGTTCGATATTGTTTAACGATTTTTACTTTACTGCCTTTCTGTGATACGTCACGGAATCATTTCTCGAAATTCTGCAAGCCATGTGGTTGTGTAGCAATTACGTGCCAGGGAAAACGCCTGTATGTCTTTGCCATCAACTTGAAAATCCACCCTCCATCCCTTTTTACTAGGACAACGTTCTGGCTGGCTTGTTTTGGTTCTATTTTCCCAGGTTTGTCTGCCGTTCCAGCCGGTATCCGTCGCGGTAATCTCTGGTGTTTGCGTTTCGTCGCACCCCAACTCAAATGGAGGAGTGCACCCACTAGTACTGCAGCTTCAAATGGCATGCACTTGAAACCTTTGCGTGTGATTGTTGATTGAAAATGTTTTATTGATGACATTGATTTGTTGGACCATCGATTGTTGATTGTCTTAATTGTTGATTGATTTTTATTGATTGATTGATTTTAAATTGATTGATTGACTGATTGATTGAATTTTGAATTGGTGACGTTTGTGCACTTTGCCGTTTCCCAGTGCTCAATTGCCCCTTGGGGCCGTCACATTTGATGATTGGGATTGTTTGAGGGGGCGGCTCTGCTGGTAGCCACCCAACATTGAATCATCACCGCGGCAAGATCGCCAATACAATAAATATCGTTCATTCCGTATGTGGGTTATGTGTTTATTGAAGAATCGGTGTAAATACAATCGCACGAAACAAACACTTAATATATAAAGCAATAATATGATTTATTGCAAAATGTAGTCTCATAACTGCAACGGTGTGTCACAAATTTTCATAACACGCGTTGTTCAATTTTGTATGCACAGACGTTGCAGTCTTTATGAGGACTACATTTCAATAAATTATCATAATTCATTTGCTTAATATAGTTAACTACAAAAGTTTCTGGTTTTTGTATATCATTTATGCTGCATATTTAATGATACCAAATACAACCATTCTTTTTTTTCCCAACAAAGTTATATACATACCGTTAATTTAATCTTTGCATCCAGTGAATATTGTCACACCAAGTGTATCCCGCTACAGTTACACTCTTCCTAGACAATTGACAGCCGAAGAATCCAAAAGTAACAAGGATTACTGAGTTTTCTCCAAACATTCCAATGCACGGCTGAAAATGAATACAGAAATAATGAATTCCATTATTTAATGATACGATAAAAACCAAAGTCAACAGTAATTTCCTTAGAGATATTCTATTAGCCATAAAAGAGGAATATTAAATCTAACGATCTTTAATACTGAAAAAAATATGATTTGTCTTATATTCATATTCCATAGCGTCGTTTTAAATATCAACTTGTACTTGTGTGTAGAAACGGAGTTTAACAGAAGGTAATTTTTGATTGATTAATTGATTGATCGATAATTGTTGAGTTTCGTCAGTCGAGGTAATATTTCTCTATATTTGAGACGTCACCATTCCTGGTAAAGGGCTGCAAATTTGACCTAAGCTTAACATCATATCTTTCTAGCATATAAAATGGCGAGTAACAAAGTATTAACGTAACCATAGCTCCCCCCCCCCAAAAAAAAAACTCATACAAAAACGAGTGTAGGGCAACACGGACCTTCGCAAAAGCGAAGGTAGGATCAGGTAGCATGGAGGAGTAAGCATCCTCCTGCCGACCTGTCACACCTTCGCTGTGAGCCCGTAGTCGCACATAAAGTAAACGGGGTTTACCCGTCGTCAAAGATGAAGAGAAAGGCATATGCTAGCGGCCCCCACTATATTTATAAAAAATTAATTTCTTATTCATGTCTAAAATTTACATGATTCGGTTCATCATACTTGTTACTTTTCTGATTTATTGCTACATGACGTATTAAATTCGCCACAAAGATATATAAGTCTAAGTTCAGCTTGGGGTTTCCTCATTAGCCTGCATTTCTCATACGGATTTAGCCCGCCACAACTTTTTACAACCCACGAAACATAAATTCGATGGACCATCACAGTTAA
>CAJDSM010025507.1:0-11423 GCA_903981925.1 Ostrea lurida | reverse complement strand
TTAGAAACCTCATATTTTCAGATTTTTGCAGAGTTTTTCAGTCACTGTGACCTTGACCTTAGAAGGATTTTTTTCGAAAATCAATAGGGTTCTCTCTCACATCTTATACAACAATATCGCAAAGTTTCAATTGAATCAGATGCAAACTTTTGAAGTTATCGTTTAGAAACTTCAATTGAATCAGATGCAAACTTTTGAAGTTATCGTTTAGAAACTTCAATTGAATCAGATGCAAACTTTTGAAGTTATCGTTTAGAAACTTCAATTGAATCAGATGCAAACTTTTGAAGTTATCGTTTAGAAACTTCAATTGAATCAGATGCAAACTTTTGAAGTTATCGTTTAGAAACCTCATATTTTCAGATTTTTGCAGAGTTTTTCAGTCACTGTGACCTTGACCTTAGAAGGATTTTTTTCGAAAATCAATAGGGTTCTCTCTCACATCTTATACAACAATATCGCAAAGTTTCAATTGAATCAGATATAAACTGTTGAAGTTATCGTCCGGAAACCTCATATTTTCAGGTTTTTGCGGAGTTTTTCAGTCACTGTGACCTTGACCTGGAGCAGATTTTTCCGAAAATCTATAGGGTTCTCTTTCTCACATGATTTGCACACAAATACCTCCCTACCGCCTGTTGTAGCACCACCTGTAAAATGCTCACGGATGTACCTCAAGTATATCGAAAGGATACCTCAGATCCAGCCCGCACCAGCATCACATACTCAGCTTCAGGCATCTCTATTGGTATGAACGATTTCTTCAGGATCCACGTGACCTGACGCTTGCGACCCGAGCACCTTTGGAGTTCCCGCAAAAAGTTGCAATACCTCTGAGGAGATTTCTCGTACAATCCAACGATGATTCCATACATATATCAAAACGTTTCCATCAAATCAGATGTAAACATTTACATGAGAATACTAGGGCAGAGTGATGGACTTATTAAACCACGTAATATAGTTATATTTCAGATTTTTGGTGAAGAGTTTTTTTCGGCGATAACACTTGTCTAGACCTATCCTTTTGCAGTAGTTGCCCGCCTTAGGACGATTTTTGTCCCGAAAATCAATAGGGTTCTCTCTCAACATGATTTGCAACCAATATCCTATAGTTTCAAAATTCAATCAAGATGTAAACTTTTATATTTGCATATCCACTTGCCCTTACGATTCGCCAATCGCCATACATGTCTGCGCATGCTGCGTCCTGCGCTAGTGGCTACTTGCACTAGCAGCGTTTTTTCCACACTTCAGATGTGCAGAAGTCATATTCCTCTACCTGAATCACAACACTTGAATTTCTATCGAATGCAAATTGATTTGAACACTTGTGACTCGGACCGCCACTTTTGGGTGCGATAAACCATCACAGCCAACACTAATAATAGCGGTGTAAATGCTTATACTCCACTTACCCAAGATTTTAAATAATATTCAGTTAGGAGAGAAATGTTAGTTATTTGAATGATTTACAGAAGTGAGAGAGCGCAATTGATGTTGTGTAGTGACGAGAGTGACCTCATTTAAAACAGATTTTTGGAATTTAACTACAAATAAAAATACTTCTTGTATTGAAAACATATTGTGTTTTATCCAGAAGAGAGATTCATAAAATATGCCAAACACGGCACGCTATATATAAATTGTCCCCACCTAATGGCTGAGACAATTTTCTAAAAACATTCCACAAGGGCGATAACTCTTTCTGTTTCTAGATGAGAAAGTTGATTTTGCCGGCAATATGCATAGGGTTGTTAATATTCATTTTGCTTCAAATAAATTATACTTCCAACATACTAACTGTTTAAATGTACAGATAAGAACTGTACTATTGAAGATAATTTATGTATCACGGCTGCACTTTTGAAAATCAAAAATCGTCCCTATGATGTTTATCCTCGTGACTATTAATGACAATTTATCGATGGAAACTAAGTGAATGTTAATTACTATAATAATGCAGATTCAGACCAATAACAACTAATCCTTATTTTGGTACATGTTGTTCACACACTGTATTCATTACTGGATCTGCATTGGTTTACGCCCCTAGCGTTACAATGACGGACTTGAGTAACTAGTTATCGTTGAACAACTCAAAGGTACATTAGAATGCATTGTCATGACGTCATCAAAAGCGCCGATTCATAGTCTTTGCAATCCGGCGCGTAAGAGGCTATTAATTCACCTATGAGAAATATTATTTTACTGGGGTAATTTCGCTGGGGGTTCGGGATTATGTATTTCTATGATATTTATTGTCCCTCCTCAACCGGCGACTGACCCCCTGCCATAAAATTTCTAGGGTTTAGAGAAATAAGTCTCCACACAACGGAAAGGATAAATATAATCTCATGTGTGCTAAAAATGGTGTCGTCAGGGCAGACTAATATCCGAGAGGTCATGAGAAAGGAGATATCGTGTTAATGAGTAGTGATATAGATGTACCTGGTTAATCTTTCAAAAAAAAGAAAATTAACACATGTTCTTTCAGGACATTTTGATTAATCTTTGTCTTCTAGTTGTATACATCTGAATAAATTATATGACACTTTTTCCTACACCATCGATGTATTTGCACATACACATTTGAGATAGAAAGCTATACAAAATGGTATTTCATATAGTCACCATAGACTGTCCATCAATGCTCTTGTTAAATTCAATGAATAAATGGTTTTCAGTAACAAAATGAAAACGAAACCATGTGCTTGAAATGTCCTTAGTTTACATAATATGATAATATGTGCTAAGATTCGATATTAAACCAAAAACAACTTAATTAGTAATAAATAACTGAACAAAAAGTGTCGCCTAGAGATGTAATGCCGAACATATAGGCAAGTAAGGATAGATTGTCGAGTCTACACATTTCTATGTTGTTGCGATGAATATGTAAGAGCGGTCAGGGTAATGTGTGTTCCTTCTGAGTGAAGCAATATATTGTATATGATGGTTATTTGAGCAAACATATCATACAGATATGAATGTGATATACCCTAACACTCTATTATTACTCATGTTCAATCGCATAATTTACTCAAGTTCCATTCAGACCACATATACGTACGCAATATCAATGTAAGCATATTTTCATGAATCTTATACGAACATTAAAAAGTTGTTGGTTTTCATGATTTTGAATTCTACTTCCATATAAGGAGAGTCGTGGTGTTATGACGTTCAATCGCGCCGCTTTCCATCTATTTATTATGAAGCCTCGCAAGTCATTCTCATTGAAATAGGTCTTCGTGTGAACCTAGTGCAATTCGCTAGCTCGCACAATCTGATCGATCTATGTAACTGAAAATAGCATCAGTTGTTGAAGTTTGCCCTCCTAAGTTTGTAACACATCCCTGTATATATTTTTTAAGAAATTGGAATATTACTGTATGCAGGTTGATCTGCTATTGTGAAGATTTTTTTTACTAAGTCTAGAAAGCATAAATCGAATGAGCGTGGACTGCACTCAACCCGTATGATTAGTTTAATACCAATTATAGCTTTTACATATTAAACAGTCAGTTTGACATAGACACAATTAATCCAAGTGAGACTCTGTATTATTCCCCGAACATCCGACGGCAGGCAAATCATTATTACCAGTGACATGTTTGTGTGTCCATGTAGAAAGTAAAAAAGACGCATAAACCAGATCTGTAAAAAACATAATCCCTGACACCTAAATGGCTATGCTGTTATCCCCTGTGCGAAGAAATTGCCTTAATCTTAAGATTCCATGATTGAAGCGCCCTTAATAATAACTTGGTATTCACAATGAAAATTGCCCTGAAATTGAGTTTATATATGAGATCTATTTCACGTGATTCGCCATAGTACCTGTAATTTAGTAGAGTTAAAGCTCACAAACCATGCTTTCTGTCAGCACAGGGAATGTGAATTACTTTTTAACTCCATACGCTACAACTGACATATATCTTAGAGTTTACTATAGCTCTAGAGGTGATGTGATATGGATAATTTTTGTTTGTGATAGTCTTGGTAAGAAGCACAGTATGGGAGGTGTTACGCCTATTAACTCGTACGAGTCGATTGGTTGCGGAGTTGGTCGATTGTCTTCATGAGTGATGGAATTTTAAATGCTCTGCAGATGGTCACGTTCGAGTCGGATCTGGAAGTAGTGAAAAGCACATGTCAGGTGATCTTGAGTGAGTTTGTATGTTTGATTTATGATCCGCAAGCAAATCCGCGGTTGTACATTCGGCTGTCGGATTTACATGAACTTAATAGTTATCTGTTGAGTCGTTTATTGATGTGTAGTGCCGCTTCGCACACTAAGAGAATTAACACAATTCAAATAAATTTCCACGGATGTACAGCTTGTGACAGGATTAAAACAAAAGAACTTAAAAATTATTCTTACGTACTCTTGTTGCCTAGTATACACACAATATGGTATTGGATAGATATAATAATAATAGTGGTTTTCAACTTATTGACTTAGACGAGAAGGGCATATACTTTAGTTGATATCCGTTGACTAGCGTTCAATGAGGCCGCATCACCCGTTATGAAGCCCCTGTGTTGTAATCGATTCGCGTACTTGAGCCTCTTGTGGTATGTTGAACCCTGAAGGCGGGTGGGAATCTGCTTGTACCAGGTTTAGGACCCGTCGATACAATATCACGGTAATATCGAAAGCGATGGAATATAGTGAAAGTGAAGCTATCATTGTTGGTTCTCAGTGACCATGAGCTGTGTTCGGGTATAGGTTGACATCTTCACACTCATGTGGTGGCTCTCACATCGCTGCTACTTCTGCTATTAGACTCCACGAAATCTACTGTATTAGGCATCTTTTCGTTGTGTATTATCTGGTCTTCTACCATTTTGAGTATGGAGTGTCTATTGGAAAGAGCTTTAGTCTTACTTCTTTACTCATCCTAATTAGTAGGATCTGAACGATGGCACGATATAAGTTTTACTACCTATACGATATCTTGTCTTGTCACACACTGGACTGTCTATATCTTCAGAAGGCTCTTTTACGCAGATCTCATGGGTGGGTGTGAATGTCCCACCAAGACGCGTAAATGTGAAGTATATACCCTGCAGTGCCTAGACTATTACGTGCTTTGTTAAATAGTGAAAACAAAGTTCACCTCTAAAACATACAGTGAAATCGGTTTAATGATTATCTAAATGTAGTCTTAAGACTCAGCGTTGATACGAAACAAGCACGCAGCAAGGAATACTTTCCTAAGATAGAAATTAGCTGTAATTTAATCAGTAAATTTCCGATCTCCGAACGATCAAACGTATGTGTGCAGTAGTCCACAAGGGAACACAAATGCAAATATAAATAAATGATAACGTTTTCAGTGAACATGGCATAAGAAAATGCAATTGCTCCTGCGCGAGATATTTTTGTCTATGATGCGCCTAAGGCGACTATATTCGATTAGATCCCAGTCAACTGCTACTAAGCAGATGGCAATTTGCATTTCTTATAACGCTGACATGTATTTACAATGAAAACGTAATTCAGTTCCTTATGAAGATAACGTCCGGCGAACTCATATTGCTTCAGATTTTTTAATGGAGTGAAGTTGTCGTGCCATTGTAGCACGCTTTGACTCAGCGGACCTCGGATTCTCCTGGATGCTATCAAGAACAATCATTGATGTGCGACTTTCTTCTCTCACATGATATGCAACAATATCCCATAAGTTCGGAATTCACTATCAGGTGATAAGGTTAAACGGCATTTAATGAACGTGTTACGACCGGAATAGGTCCTAGTAGTTTGTTTTCCCATGATTCTGGCTGAGCTCTGAATAACTTCCTCCTTCGGTTCACTGTGACCCCGTTAGACGACTTTGGCACGGATATTGATATTTGTTCCTGATACGATCGAAATGTTAGGGTTCTCTCTTGATGTGATATGTAACTCGTCTATTAGTCACATATTTTGCGAGTACATTTCGAGATGTGAAACACTTTCTAGTTTTCGTCACTCGTATCCGTTTAATTCCTGACGTAAGAGCTCGCTAATGTGTTGACTGTCACCCAAGCACATGTTTGGCACTCCTTTCATTGCCTTGACAGTCTGTTGCTGTTTTCCATTCGCGAAAATTGTTTCAGTTACATTGTTAAGCACCTGTGAATATGTTAATCACTAAGGAATTGCTTTACTAGTAAACTCTCACAGGACGGATTTCTGTACAAATCTTTCGAAAGATGTTGACGTGGAACTCTCTATGTTGTCTGAGAGGCAATTGAGTGCATTTTCCGCCCTCTCGGTGTGGTTTCCGAGGCTTTCTGGTTGCGATGTCCGTCCAACACCCTTGAAACAAATTGCGCGAGTGCAACTCGTGTGCAACTCGGGACTAAAAATAAAATTCCAAGAAATATCTATTTTTAAAATAGTAGATGACAATTTGTGAGCATGTGATTAGCTTTTTTCCGATACGTTAAAGCATTCTTGTGTTATTGATTCGAATTCAATGTCGTTTTCTCGGACGTTATGTGTTGCCGGTAATCAATTAACATCTGTACCAGGGTGGTAGAATTTCGACATGTGAAATTTGTATAGTGGTTGGTATGTCCCCACTTTTGTACCAACGTAGATTTTTGGTACTCATATTTACTCGATATGCCCACTAAATTGTGGATAAATTAACCCTATTCCTCTCATTTTGGATCTGGTTGTGCTGGGTGTGATTAAAATTGACCTTAACTAACAAGCTCATCACTTTGAATGTACAGGCCAATTTTAAATTATGGCCAATTTTTTTATGAAACGCTTCTGGCGGAATGGGGGGGGGGGGTTTTCTTGTTTCTGTTTTTGAATTTATGTTCTTTTACGACATTTCTTTTCCTACAACCCCATCTTTGGGGGGAAGGTTTGTATCCTGTGGGCGGGGCTCAGTCTATTTTTTCGCGCCCCCTTATTGTAAATAAGTTGAGGGATTACGAGAGCCAACAGACAGCCCGGATGGACCAGTTTTTCAAGCGTGCTGTTCTGATTCAATCTTGGAGTATGAGCTAGTAATTACAATTGTGAATAGACTGGTGCGCTCCCTTAGCTTTGATTCCCCAGAATGTGACACACACCTCGCGCCATGCTACCCGACCTTAATGACCCCGATACCTGGATTGTTCACGGACTACATACAGGGATGGTGGTCCCTTATGTGCGCAGGATCACATAACCAATCAGCAATTCAGCGTTTTAAAACAATGGGATTCATCACCACATCACAAGCGTGTGAGGAAAGACCTCCTGAGACTAAGTGAACAAGCTAGTTTTTTTTGGTAGTGGCCAAGCTGCTGGGGTTAGTATTTAGTGAGGAGTAAGTGGCCTCGCTGGTTTCTCTACCTGGAGTTTTTAAACGTAATTGCCTGGTAGTGGGTTTGCCTGCCCTAATTTGGTGTTCTGTGGGGGCGGTGGTAATGAGAACTTGAATGGTAGTCATCTATCAGATTGCCTTCTTGATTCTTCAGCCTCATGTCTTCTGCTTGTTTGCCCTCATGTGAATTCATGGTGCATTCTGGTATTAATTTTGTGGTTCTTTGTTCACTGGTCTGTTGGTCTTTTCCATTCTTCTTTGGTCTGTGCATGTGAGGGTTAAGTTTGGTGTGTGGTGTGTTGTGCATTTGTGTTCGTGATGTAGTTGCTTTTTTGTGGATGGTTTTGGTTATCTGTGTTTTTGATTTAATCTGATGTGACTGATCTTGCCTTCTTCCTCCTTTGAGACAACCTTGTGATGCATGACGCGTGTCTGTGTCTGGAGGACAATCGATCAAGTGCTCCACATCTTTGTACTTCTATTGCGTCTCAGCTGACAACCAGAGTGCCATGAAGACGTCAACACCAGCCATGGTTCCAGATCATAGCTTGATGAACCACCGCCAGCCAGGCTAGCAGAGCATCACCACCCCAGTGCCAGACAGACATGACTAAGCGCCAATTCCGTGCAGCCAGACACCTAACACGCAGCCACAGACAGACTACAGCAGGTGGTGGGGAAGACATGCACACCAGCCAGCGGACATGCTCACGACCGCCAGAGCTCAGACATCAAACACGCAGCGCAGGTCCGAGACATGCTTACACACTCCAGCAGAGCATCAAGCAGCCAAGCCGAAGAGTACAGTCGAATGCAGCCAGTCCATGCCAGACTTAGCGACAATGCAGACAGCCGTCAGGATCATTCTACACCGAGCCAGCCAGTTAGCATCTTAGCGAGACAGCAGCACAGCCCGACTATCACATTGCTATAGCAGCAGTGAAATCATACACCGAACTCGCCAGAGCTATCAAATCACTTAATGTGTTGACGGCCAGGCAATCACTGAGCCAGCCTAGTACATGCAAACACCAAAGCGGGCAGCCAGGACATCAGCATCTAGGCCAAGCCAAGACATCAAAGCAACCAGCGGAGAAGAGACCCGCGAAGATGGTTTGATGAGATGTCCTGGTTCTCTCTTCAGGGACCCAACGCAACGACACAAAGAAATCTCCAGACGATCTTCCTTCTGACCTTCTCAGCTTGCACTCAGTGTCTTCCAAGTACCTCCACCACAGACGAGAAAATCTCCAAGTAAAACATCAATCTCAACCCAAACAAATCTGTACAGGTCGTTCAGTCCATCTCAGTTCAGTAGGCCACTTCATGACAGTCCATGCTGTATCATCAAGTCTATCCGATACGCAGAGATGTCTACCTCGCCTGCCCGTGAACGCCAGCTTCTGCAGAGACTTGACACCCTTTCGTCCGCTTGCCATCCTCGCAGATATGAATGACCTTGACTCCTCCTTCCCTACAAGTACCAGAGTTCCAAAGGGAGACTGATCGTCTCCTTGTGCCCACACACCAAAGCTCCAACCACCCAACCACAATTCAGAAAACATCAACCAACAATACAAAGCGAGACAAACTCCACTCATCGCATCATAGACCCGCGTGGAGAGCAGTCCGAACAGTTCTGGAGGACAGTCTATCCTCAGACAGCCATCATACCATCACAACCTAACGCACCAGAACCAGTCATGTACGGCAAAGCCATTCGGTTATGGAGGCATGGTATACACATACAGTCACCTCGACGGCCATACCCATACCAGATGTTCATCAAAAGTGATCTCGCCACATAGGGAGGAATTGCATAAGGGAGGAGAAGTTTGAGGAAAGTGGTTCTCGCAATAAGAGGAACAGAAAAGAAGGATCATCAGGGCATCAGCAAGAAGATGTCCAGATGTCAAACGGTGCTGTAATCTATATTGTGTTGTCTCTTGTGATTCGTCTCGTTATACTAAGAATCCACTCTCGGTGAAAGTGAGCAGCGTGGTTAGTAAAATATGTTTTTTGTTGGCCGTTGTACGAGATGAAGAGTAATCTTTACTGCTGATAGATAAGAAAGTGCTTTATTGTTTTAGAGTATGTGATTGTTCACTAACGTCACTTACAGTTAAACTACATGACTGGTATAATATTGTTTGTCATTCAATTCATTGAAAGCATTGGTATATATTTTAATATTATTATAATGTTATTAAATAAAAGAAATGTTTCTTGAAATAGATAATATTTTGGTAATTTTTTGAAAATCAAGTTTAGTTTTTAAGTTTATTATTCTTTGTGGGATTCACGTGGTTAGAATACGATCCGATGTAGGACTGGTGTCTTGGTCGTAAAGAAGACGATCTAAATGGAGTGCTAGTCTTTCCGAATGATAGATGAAATATTGCTCGGGATTAGTTGATGTTTTAAACAATCATACAGATATCGAATCTTAGTTGAGGAAGGTTTATGACAAGGTAACATGACAGGATGGTGACGAGATTGGTCATTTGTTTTGGGCACCAACCCTCTGTCCCAAGGGAGACAGAATTCTAGGAAAGTTACAAGTGTGTCTGGGTTCGCCTTTCAAATGGGAAGTTGTTATGCCACGGAATATGTGTAGGGGAATTTGTTTGTCTGGTTCATGAAGTAAGGTCAAGTCTAGAAATCTTCAACAGATTACAATATTGATTTTTTTTAAGCCCAGTGGTTCTTGATGAAGAAGATTTTTAAAATGACATTTTCATGCAAAAGAAAGCATGATATGATGCATTACCGGCGGTTATATACTACGCCCTATAAGTCCCGGGTACTTTGGGAGTGAAAAATTCGGTCAAAAGTCTACGTGCCGACTTAGAGGCCGAATCATAGGGAGACACTGCAGTATTTTCTTTCTAGTCGGCGCAAAATAACAAATGAGCCTCAACAAATATGAAAACACTAAGCGACCTATTATCAGATACGATCATCATCGCCAGAACATTAGTCTGGACATAGAAATATAAAAACAGTTATTATCTGAACCAGGTAAGAATAGTAAGAATAATTCCGACTATGATCACTCTGATTTTGTGAAAAAGAAAGAATAGCTTAAATAGCCCGAATAGGCATGCATTTCTCCAAATAATATTTTTTAAAAGGAGGCAAAAATATAGTGTAACGTGTTGGATCTATTCGCAAATTGTCAACCGATTCTCTGGCACAACGAAGGTTGTACACCAGGAGCTCTATAACAGGCGGGTCAGTAGTGGGTAACAATCCTCATAAATCGGATGGTTGTCGGGTCGTATCTGAAAATATCAGTGCGACCAGCGTTGAGGGGGGGTCTCATTAGGCGAGACCGACTTATACGCGCAGTAGGTGTGATGTACGGTAAACTGGGATTCAAAGAACAAATGTGACTGTGTGATACACCACAACTCTGTACGTGATCTACAAATTATTCTGCCTCAAGCGATTATAACTGCGATGGATCGCTTGTCGTATATTCTTAGGAGGTCCATTCACATATCGGCTTCAAAGTGTGACGCTTCGGGTTGGTTATTTTTTCGTGCGTGAAGTGTATGTCCCATCCGTTCTGTATTATCACATTCAATCAACATTTTTTAGCCCAGTCAACATACACTCCCATTAGTGTCAATGTGCTCCTTGGGGTTAGTGGGCTCTAACAGCAAAGATTTCCCGTCACATCTGAACTGCGTTATTACTTTTCGGTAATTCTTACAGGGACTTGTAGGTATTGTTCGAAATTGTTTGGTGCGATGTTATTCTGGACTGCTGCAGTAGACAAGTGGCACAGACAATTCCAGTTTAATTCGTGCGTTGTTCACCCAGTGTGGCGCCCTGAAAAATATTTTTTGGGATTAATCATGCAATTTTCCAAACCAAATACTCCAGCAAGTTTTCCGGCTTTGTCTCTGTTTACTCATATTCCCAATATGACACCAACAAGCAACAAGAAATTCTCAAATCCCATTACAAGTAGAAAACCCAGAAAACTTCCTAGCTTTGAAGTGCATAAGTTTGGCTGAGTACTCGAATCTTCTCACTGTCAGACAAATGAACTGCTAACATGCAAACTTTTAGAACTTCAATTGTGCACTTGGACTACTC
>CAJDSM010025501.1:5892-16311 GCA_903981925.1 Ostrea lurida | reverse complement strand
TGCCTTTGACTACAGATTTGTTTTGCAGAATTCCATGGATTCCTTTCCCCGATGACATTTAAGTCGACTGGTCCATCATATATGCGGGCATATCATTGTCTGGTTTGGCGGTGTCCTATTTTTTATAAGGTCAGAGGTCTAGTGTCAGCTAATAGGAAAAACTTAGGCTGAAAACAGACCAAAACTTATGAAGACTGAGATAGGGTCGTCAAACCTGAACACATAAAATTATTATTTCTCATTGCAAAGATGGAGGCTACTATATTCAAGAGCGTATAATATCACTTAACGGGATATATTAAAAAAAAATGTAGGCAGGATTACACAGACCGAACTTGTTTGGGGGCTGGATTCGTCAAACGTAGTACATTAATTATACTCCTCATGTAAGGGGATGATGTGTTTTTTCTTTCAATCAAGGGGCTGGAGGCGTCATCAATTTTTTTCTCTCCAAAAATTCATAAAGCTAGGCATGGTTACTTGGCATAATCTATACATAATTTAAACATCCAAAGACATAACCAAATTAGCCATATTTTTATGATTTATTACTCTAATTGTTATTGCACATAATGTTACATGAAACACATGGCAAAAACAATTTAATACATAAAAAAACAAAGAAATAGGCCAAAATAACATAACAATAATAAATATATCAAATAAAAAAAACCATTCAAACCAAAAATAACAAAATATTAAATATAAAAGTTTAAGTATATTTTAAAAAAAATGCCAATTCATATATATAACAAAAATTGAAAAAAAAAAAAATAATAATAACCACAGATTTTGTCAATTTTAAAATAATGGTAATCAGTATATGTATAAAATTTATCAATTTTAGAATTGAAATTTTTTGGCTGGTGAATTTTAAAGAAATGGGGAAAAAATTGAATTTACATAATATTAGGTCTCAAACTTACCAGAAAATGGATGAAAATTCACGGTAGAGAGGACATTTTTTTATGATCAATTTTTGGTTACCATTGGCAACAATTTTTCATAAATAATGGTCTTTTAATTTATTTGAAAATAGACCACAACAAAGAATTTATATGTCCATTGATCACACGTGCTTGCTTGCCTGGAAATGGGTCGAGATTGCCTGAAGCACTTGCCATCCTGAGAGGAAATTTTCTGCAAAAAGGATGAAAACCTACCAATTTTGACCCCCATCTCACTCCAAAAAAAAAAATTTCCCAGTATAATGACATATATCAAGTTCTTGCAAAAATCCTAACTTTCCAACAAGGCCAAATTGGTTATAGTTCCTTGATTCTATCTCAAGATATTTTGCATTTCAATATGAAACATGTTATTTCACTTACCGTTTAAAGTTGGAAGTAGAAGTATGCGCCGAGAATTCAGCCTGTCCATCTTTTCGGGCATTTACTGTTCCAAAATCCACAAAAAAGGCACTTTGTCAATGCAGAATGCCCCCTTATGTATTAATACTTGAAAATCACAACTTTGAAACCATTTAAATTTCTGTAATACACTTTCTGCATTAACTACAATTGTTAACCATGGTAACTTACTTTCGTATTTTTGCAAGGGGAGGGGTATATTGAGACCTTTCGCTGCAAAATTAAATTACCTCCCTTTGCAGAATTTCTAAAACATTGTTACAAATAGATAGACTGAAACTAATATCTTTATATGTGCTATATATACATGTCGTGACTTTTGCCGCTTTGTTGTTGCCAAATGGATACCATTATCGATATGGCTTCATTATTGTGGTAGCGGTCACCGGGTTCAAATATCCGGTGGCCAGATAGCTCAATTGCTAGAGCACCTGACTTGGGAGATTCAGGGGGCACGGGTTCGTAATCCCGGTCGTTCCGTTCCATTTTCATCCTGTTTACATTTTGCAAGTGAATTCCTGCCAGGGGCCCCGTGAGGATCCGGGTTAGAATAGGTCCTCAAGCATCCCCTTGCGTGTCGTAAGTGGCGACTGAATGGGCGGTCCATTCGGATGAGACGCGCAAAACCGAGGTTCCCAGTGTCACAGCAGGTTTGTGCGACACGAAAAAGATATTTCTCCCTGCTCCAAGGCCCTGAATGCCGACATTAGGCCTAAATTTTACAGGCTCTCACCGGCAATGGTGATTATTAATTGATTCATTATTGTTTTTACGTCCCACTCGAGGAATATTTTCACTCACATGGAGGACGTCACCAATATCGGTGAAGGGCTGCAAAATTTAGGCGCCTATTGCTCGGCACTAGGGCCTTTGAGCAGCGAGGGATCTTTTCGTGCCACACCTGCTGTGACACGGGACCTCGGTTTTTCCGGTCTCATCCAATGACCGCCCATTCAGTGCGCCTCTTACGACACGCAAGGGGATGCTGTGACCTATTCTTAACCCGGACCCCCACGGGTCGGTGGACGTCTCCATATGAGTGAAATAGTCTCGAGTGGGACGTAAAACAATAAACAAATCAATCAATCGCGCCAGTGGTAAGAACCTGGGGTTGTGTGGTCTTCGGAGGCGAAAGACAATTAAGGAGGAGGATGTACGGTCTGATTCTAAAATTTTATATTTTTTTCACGTGTACTCTCAACATCGCTCATTATTATTGCCTCGAGAGTCCCGTAAAAGAATTCATAATTTTCAGGTAAATAATTTTCCAGATTCATTTTCCTAGTAAGAATACTTACAACAACGTACGACTACAATACATCATTAAGTGATCCGTAAAACAAGGATCGTTTCAATTAATCTAAATACACAAAGACAGATAAACGTTAACTGAAAATTGATGAGTAAAATGCAATTTGTTTCAATTATCTGATTGAAAAGAAGAAACATCATCAAGCATGCATAACCTAAAGTTAAGGTCGGCCCACTAAATACGGGACAAGTTTCTTCGGAACAGCATTCATGAATTAATTATGAAATATATGATATATAATAGGTCATACATGTGAAAAAATATGGAGATTTAAATTATTCATCTTGTGGTTGTGTGTTATAAAATAAAAGCTTGTAGTGTTGTGGGAATCGGGTGGGCGTTTCCATTCATGATTCACACACGAACTACTTTATCCTTTTGCGAGCGTTACGAAATATACTTACGTATGTGAGTCTACTATATATGAGTTTTAAACATAATTTAAAAAACAGTCGAACATACATAATTCCGAAATCTTAATTCAAATACTTAAATCTTTGTTTCAATTTTGAATTTATGGAACACATTAGAGAAGAAACGACACCGCTTCTTGTTATTCAGCTATTTTTTAATTCTTGAAATACTTTTAAATTAAGATGTTACAGAAATTTGTCAACAGACAACATGCCCCATAAGTGGCCCTCATTGACCAATCTCTTGGTCATTTTAGCTTAGGCAAATATTTTAGAACATGTGTAATCAATAAATTACTTGAACAGACCGTCCCATTGAATCGATCAACAGTAAGGCAGGGACACACACACATTTTTGAATTTTATAGGGGCGGATGAGTGTATAAACAGTAATACAAATTTTGAATTATAAGCGGTGATTCAAGTGTTTTAAACGGGGATGGATTACCTAAACAAGACTTCCAGCACGTATTGCAGTTTTTTACTTTGTAGCAACGTATTGCGTTATTTTATCTTTGTAGCACGTATGCGTTATTTTTACCTTTTGTAGCACAGTGTTTGTTGCAAAAGTTTCAACCTCGCCTCCACAACTGCGTATATCGGGAGGGGATAATATTTTATTAAACATGTTTGCAGGTGGGAGGGTGGAAATAAGAGTATCAAGGCTTCATGTTGACAAAAACATGTTACAAGTATGTAACCGTGGGAAATTTTAAAAGACCAATTCAGAAAGCTGAATTCATACACTATAATGAATTGAAGAAAACGACAAACTCTTCTTTTTTATTAGCTAGTTTTTAATTCTTCCAAAAAAAAAAATCCATTAGATGTCACAAGAAAATGCCCTTAAGTGGCCTCATTAACATTTTTAGCTTCGGAATTATTCAAATGTATTAATAAATGACATCAACACTGTCGCATTGAAATCGTCACACTGGCTGGGACACCTTTCATTAATGGGACAATACACGGAATTTTGCATTTTATAGGCGGATAGTGTTTTATGGTGAACGCTTCTCCTCCTAACCGGTTATAGATATATTAAAACTTGTAGATGTGGCCATATTATCGGACAGGAGATCCAATTATTTTCCTTAAAAGTTATTGGTGGATCCAACAGGGGTGGAGGGTGTAACTATAGGTGTTTGAAACTCTGACGCTTCTTTCCTAACCTCTTCTCAGGTAAGACATGAAAACATTGTAACAGTGCGTCCTTGCCATTTGTATATGTGCATTATTGTCCAGGACAGGAGGATCTAATATTTCCTTTATAGTTAAGGTGGATTCCAACAGGGGTGAAGATAATAGTTTGTGAACGCTTCAACCTTCTACACCGCTTATCACATAGTCTCTTAAACTTTGTACATAGTGTAGATGTGCATAATGTCAGGACAGAATGATCCAATACTTTTCCTTGAATTTTATAGGGGGTTCAACAGGGGTTGGAGTGGTGCAATATTGCTTGTGAAACTTCTTCTATTAACGGCTATCAAGATAGCCTCGAAACTGTGTACCAATGGCGTCATTGCATTTGTAGATGTGCATATTTCAGGACAGGAGGATCCAATTATTTTTCCTTCAAGTTTATCGGTGGGATCCAGACAGGGTGGAGGGTGCAAAATTAGCTTGGGAGACACTTCTTATTACGGTTAATCAAAATAGCTTTAGAATTTGATACATTGCTTCACTATTGTCATTTGTAGATGTGCCAATTGTCAAGGACAGGAATCGATGGGTCCAATTATTTTCCTTCAGGGGATCAACGGGGGTGAAGGTGTAGCTTGTGAACGCTTATCAGGTACAAATTAATATTTTTACAATGCCTATACAGCTCTTTTAGATGTGCATATTGTCTGGACAGGTTAGGACCCAATAATTTTCTACACATTAGGTGATCTAAAGAGAGGTGTGGAGTAAAATAGCTTGTGAATAATCTATACGGATTATCAGAAATAGACTTGAAACTTATTTGTATAATGCTTTCAATAACAAATAGGGTGAAGGTAACATCGTGTTAAACGTAATCATAAATACAGCAAATGTGCATATTATCAGGACAGAAGGAATCAATTGTTATCAGAATATGCTTACTCCTAAATTTCACTAAATCCTCCCTTCGATTTAGTCAGGGGTCCGTGTTGCCCTACCCTCTATTCTGTATATGTTTTTTGGATTATGAGTACGTTTGACACAATGTTAACTTCGCCTTTTGGTATCATACATTTTATAGGACTCGACACCCCTCTTAGATTCCTATAAAATGTAGATACCAAAAGGCGAAGTTAACATTGTGTCAAACGTAATCATAATGCCAAAAAAACATAACAAATCGAGTGTAGGGCAACACGGGACCTCCGACAAAAAGCGAAGGTAGGATCAGGTGAAATGGAGGAGTTAAGCATCTTCTGATAACAATTGTTCCTCCTGTCCTGATAATATGCACATTTGCTGTATTTATGATTACGTTTAACACGATGTTACCTTCACCTATTTGTATGAAGCATTATACAAATTAAGTTTCAAGTCTATTCTGATAATCCGTATAGGATTATTCACAAGCTATTTTACATCCACACCTCTCTTAGATCCACCTAATGTGTAGAAAATTATTGGGTCCTCCTGTCCAGACAATATGCACATCTACAAAGAGCTGTATAGCATTGTACAAATATTAATTGTACCTGATAAGCGGTTCACAAGCTACACCCTCACCCCCCGTTGGATCCCTCTTGAAGAAAATAATTGGACCCTCGATCCTGTCCTTACAATTTGCACATCTACAAATGACAATGGAGCAATGTACAAATTCTAAAGCTTATTTGATAAACCGTATAGAAGTGTTCCCAAGCTATTTTGCACCCTCCACCCTGTTTGATCCACCATAAACTTGAAGGAAAATAATTGGATCCTCCTGTCCTGAAATATGCACATCTACAAATGGCAATGACGCATTGTACACAGTTTTCGAGGCTATTCTTGATAGCCGTAATAGAAGAAGTTTTCACAAGCAATATTGCACCACTCCAACCCCTGTTGGAACCCCCTATAAAATTCAAGGAAAAAGTATTGGATCATTCTGTCCTGAACATTATGCACATCTACACTTGTACAAAGTTTAAGAGACTATGTGATAAGCGGTGTAGAAGGTGAAAGCGGTTCACAAACTATTATCCTTCACCCCTGTTGGAAATCCACCTTAACTTAAAGGAAATTATTAGATCCTCCTGTCCTGACAATAATGCACATATACAAATGGCAAGGACGCACTGTACAATGTTTTCATGTCTTACCTGAGAAGAGGTTTAGGAGAAGAAGCGTCCAGAGTTCAAACACCTATAGTCACCCTCCACCCCTGTTGGATCCACCAAACTTTTAAGGAAAATAATTGGAATCTCCCTGTCCGATAATATGGCACATCTACAAGTTTTAAATATATCTATAAACCGGTTAGGAGGAGAGCGTTCACCATAAAACACTCATCGCACCCTATAAAATGCAAAATTCCGTGTATTGTCCCATTCAATGAAAGTGTCCCAGCACAGTGGTGACGCATTTCAATGCGTAATCGTGTTGATGTCATTTATTAATACATTTGAATAATTCCGAAGCTAAAATGTTAATGAGGACCTTAAGGGCATTTTCTTGTGACATCTAAGGATTTTTTTTTTTGGAAGAATTAAAAACTAGCTAGATAAAAAAGAAGAGTTGTCGTTTTCTTCAATTCAATTGTGTATGAATTCAGCATTTCTGAATTTCTTTTAAAATTCCCCGGTTACATACTTGTAACATGTTTTTGTTCAACATAAGCCCTTTGATACTCTTATTCCACCCTCCCACCTGCAACATGTTTAATAAAATATTATCCCCTCCCGATATACGCAGTTTGTGGAAGGCGAGGTTGAAACTTTTGCAACAAACACTGTGCTACAAAGGGTAAAATAACGCAATTAGTGCTACAAAGATAAAAATAAGCAATACGTTGCAACAAAGGTAAACTAAAACTGCAATACGTTGCTGGAATCTTGTTTTAGGTAATCCATCCCCGTTTAAAACACTTGAATCACCGCTTATAATTCAAAATTTGTCATTACTGTTTAACACTCATCCGCCCCTATAAATTCAAAATGTGGTGTTGTCCCGCCTACTGTTGATCGATTTCAATGGGCGGCTGTCAAGTATTATTGATTACACATGTTCTATATATTGCCTAAGCTAAATGACCAAGAGATTGGTCATGAGGCCACTTATGGGGCATGTTGTCTGTTGACAATTCTGTAACATCTAATTTAAAAAGTTATTTAAGAATTTAAAAAATAGCTGATAACAAGAGCGGTGTCGTTTTTCTTCTAATGTGTTCCATAATCAAAATTGAAACAAAGATTAAGTATTTGAATTTAAGATTTCGAATTATGTATGTTCGACTGTCTTTTTAAATTATTTTAAAACTCATATATAGTAGGACTCACATACGTAAGTATATTTCGTAACGCTCTGCAAAAGGAAGTAGTTTCGTAGTGTGAATCAATGAAGGAACGCCCACCCGATTCCCAACAACACTACAAGCTTTTATTTTATAACACACAACCACAAGATGAATAATTTAAATCTCCATATTTTTTCACATGTAGACCTATTATATATCATTATCTTCATAATTAATCATGAATGCGTTCCGAGAAAACTTGTCCCGTATTTAGTGGGCCGACCTTAACTTTAGGTATATGCATGCTTGAATGATGTTTCTTCTTTTTCAATCAGTAATTGAAACAATTGCATTTTATCTCATCATTTTCAGTTAACGTTTTATCTATCTTTTGTGTATTTAGATTAATTGAAACGATCTTGTTTTACGGATCACTTAAATGATGATTGATATCGTACGTTGTTGTAAGTATTTTACTAGAAAATAACTGGAAATTATTTATACCTGAAAATTATTGAATTCTTTACGGGACTCTCGAGGCAAATAATAATGAAGCGATGTTGAGAGTAACACGTGAAAAAAAAATAAAATTAGAATCAGACCGTACACTCCTCACCTCCTTAATTGTCTTCGCCTCCGGAAGACCACAACAACCCAGGATTCTTTACCACTGGGCGATGATTGATTTGTTTATTTGTTTTAGTCCCACTCGAGACTATTTCACTCATATGAGAGACGTATCCACCCGACCCGGGGGGTCCGGGTTAAGAATAGGTCACCAGCATCCCCTTTGCGTGTCGTAAGAGGCGGACTGAATGGGGCGGTCATTGGATGAAGACCGGAAAAACCGAGGTTCCCGTGTCACAGCAGGTGTGGCACGAAAAGAATCCCTCTGCTGCCAAAGGCCCTGAGTGCCGAGCATTAGGCCCTAAATTTTGCAGCCCTTCACGATATTTGGGGACGTCTCCATGTGAGTGAAATATTCTCGAGTGGGCACGTAAAAACAATAATGAAATCAAATTAATAATCACATTTGCCGTGAAGAGCCTGTAAAAATTTAGGCCTATGCTCGGCATTCAGGGCCTTGGAGCAGGGAGAAATATCTTTTTCGTGTCCACAAACCTGCTGTTGACACTGGGACCTCGGTTTTTTGCTGCGGTCTCATCCGAATGGACCGCCCCATTCAGTCGACCACTTAGCGACACGCAAGGGGATGCTTGAGGACCTATTCTAACCCGGATCCTCACGGGCCCCTGGCAAGGAATTCACTTGCAAATGTAACAGGAATAATTGGAACGGAACAGACCGGGATTACGAAACCCGTGCCCCCTGAATCTCCCAAGTCAGGTGCTCTAGCAATTGAGCTATCTGGCCACCGGATATTTAACCCGGCTGACCGCGTAACACAATAATGAAGCCATATCGATAATGGTATCCATTTGGCAACAACAAAGCGGCAAAAGTCACGACATGTATATGAATGCCTTTTGTGTATGTTCAAATACTTATTGAAATTATATATAAATTTCTCTTTGCAAGATGTTGGTATTTTTTGCACACAAGTAAACTTTTACTCTTATTCAAAGCTAAGTAAACAAACGCTAATAACGACGTACTGACGCCAGGCATTTAAGTTTTTTATTTCACGACAACGTATTGGCCATGTCTAAACTGACACATTTCTTTGCTTAACGATTTCTAGCTGAATGTTGTACTTCTTGTAACTCTCCGTTAACTATTACTACAACACATTCCTTTTCGAATAAAGCGATTTCGCCTACATGAAAAAGCCTTTTTCATATTAAAACAGATGAAAATTTTTTACTAAATTGACTGTCTACATACATACCATACCTTGTAGCTTATTTTGTCTAATATTTCTAACTCTTGCTTTTATTACACCAATTCATCAAATATTGCGTCACAAACATTTCTTCTAATAATTTTATTATTTTTCTTTTAGCTCTCTTTTTTCCTTTTCTCTCTTCTTTTTTTATATGTTGCATAAGAGATAGTTTTACCTCTTATTTCAAAAAGTAATGTTCCAAAAGAAAGTTGCATCATAATGAGAAAAAGAAATGTCTGCTCAGAAACATTGTTGATGTTGTCTCAAATTTGTTATTGCAGGAATTGCATACTTTGTTTCTTACTTTAATAGTTTTTTTCATCTAAATATTTTTCATCATAGTTCTTCCATAGAACCTTCTACCATTTTTTAAAGTTTATTAAAATCTTATGACAATGATATTATGATATGGTTGATCTATAACTAGGTCTTATGTACACATTTTTCAAACCAGACAAAAAGAGTTTCAGATTATTAAAAAGAAATCTAACGTACTTGTTTCAAGGAGTTTTTTTTTTCTCCACGAGTATCTACGGGTTATTTTGTGTAACTGTTCTAAAGGGTCTATATGCAATTATTTTCCAATAATTTCTATTTACTTGATTTCTTGCTTGGCATTATTTATACTTTGATAGTGTATATAATCTAAGTCTGCTTATCATGCCCTTATCTTAATTCTAGGCTCTTCATACACATTGACATAAAGTAAATACTGCTTTTTGAAGTGCGCCACAAATTTAAAAAGTGCATAATTGAATTTTTTTTCCAATTTGTGATTTTTAATTTTTCTGATGAGTTTAGAGAATAAATACCTTTTAAAGATATTGCTGTTTAATTCTTGATATTCAATAGACTATACTCAAATTCTTATAATTGCAGCAAAACATTTAGATAAAATATTCGAATTTTTTTTTTTTAATATTCAAAGACACCTTAAAAATTAATCTTAAAATGCGTTATGGATGAAGTGCCAAAAATGTATAGTTACAAGTAACAATATTTTTTGCAATACTGTTGTTTCCACAAAAACATGAGATGAATCGTCGACACAAAAT
>CAJDSM010025500.1:3101-29768 GCA_903981925.1 Ostrea lurida | reverse complement strand
CACACACACACACCGCACGCTCTAGATCTCGCACAAAATGTATCAACGGCAACATTACGGAAAAGGTAAAAGGCAAATGAATGTCATAAATTTAACCAAGATGGCGATATTGAAAACATGACAAGCACGGAGCCATGCAAAAAGTCGATATTCTAAGGAGCGCATATCTGATATTATATAACTTTATCTTCATAGGGACAATTTCACGAGCTATGAGTCAATACACACTGCATGTTTGTATAAAATACGGCATTTAAAAAGTTCCGACGCATGATTAAATACACTGCAGATGGACATGTGTTGTCTTACAATAAACTATCGAAAACTGACTAAAAATAGAAGTAAGTTTAAGATTTTTTAAAGAAATCATTTCAGCGAATTTTGGGAAACTTTCTCATTGATTTTTGCACTAGGAGACGACGTTAAAGGACCCGGATGTTAAGTGAGAAAGTAGAGGAAAAGAAAAGTAAAGGTAGGTGTTCATGGCCAGTGTTTATTTGTAATTCTGTAAATTTCAACTTATTTCTGCATTACCAGACAGAATTCGTCAGTCATTATATACCTATGTTTGATTTAATTGACATAGCAGGCTTATGTTTTTACACTCGTGGGAGAAACGACTCGTTTATTGATAAATTTGTTATTGATCGCATTCATTGATTCAACGTCAACTCGAATACTGCAATATACGAGCTACTGTTATGTAACTGCGCCGATCTATTTAAAACCTGATCATCACCAATACCCAAGATGTGCTATTGAAATTGTGTTCTATAGGGTCAATGCTTTTGGGGGGGGGGGGGGACGGTTTTTTTTTCCATTACTATTCACGCGATTTTGCTAATCATCTATTTTTGTGAACACTAAAACTCAAAACCTATACTTTACACATAGCGTTTGCAATTTTGTTTATCATTATATGCTCTTGTGTACATCAAACCTGTCATGTCAGTTGGGCGAGTGCTGACTTTAAATATCAGTGTTGACCGGTCGTAGTGGCTCAGTGGTATAGCTCTTGCCTCGTGATCAGGGGGGGGGGGGGGGGTCGTTCGTTCAAATCCCGTACTTGCATCGACAGCATCAAACCAAAAAAAATAAAATAGGAGCTCGGCATTTAGAAGTGAGAATCACTTGTCTTTCGGATATGACCTTAAAAACGGATGTCCCGTGTCGCAGCATGTGTGACACGCAAAAGAACCCTCACTGCTAAAAGTCATAAGTGCTAAGCATAGAACTTCTAAATTTGAAGCCCTTCACCGGAAATGGTGTCGTCTCAGTATGAATGAGATATTCTCAATAGGACTCAATCAATCGATCAATAGTTTGATACGATGAAAAGTATAATCTCGAACATTCTGTAATTCCTCTAAATGTGTCATTGTCGGTGATTTGTAATTTCTATTCTTCATGGGCAAGGAATTTTGCATTATTGTGTTAGATGTTGTACCTAGGGCTGAGGAGGAGGTCATGCCTTGAAGTATAGAACATTCTTTATCATGCTCAATGTCATTTCTCCGATCTGCAGGAGTCTGCCTGGCTACTTCTGTTAATGGGGAAGGTGGAAACCTATAAATAAAAAAAAAATAAGATCTATGGCTACATGTACATCAGTGATGAGATAAGTGTAAGGCAAAAAAACAATAAAAATAGGTGTGTTCTCGATTACCCGACCGACCCTAAAATTTTCTCCCGACCTAATTTTTTTAGTCAATTCCAGTCCTTAATTCTCGTACACTTCGTCATTCAGATCTCTAATAAGTTCGGTCGCTCGATATTCAACAACCAAATATGACTTCCTTCTGTTTCGAAACAGACTCGTGTTATTAAATACTTTTAAATAGGGTAAAATCAGTTGTCAAAATGTCATTTTCTTGCTTTAATTTATTTTTAATCCAATACTGACACACTCGCGGATGTTACATTGCAGTACACGCAAACGTATTTATTGTGATTACACTTCAATCCTGGTAATGCAAGGCAAATTTTGTAACCGGAATTAATAGGGAATAAAAAATAAAAGTAAAAAAAAAAAAGATAAAAAATTCCGACCCCGACCCTACATTTTTTTCATATGTAACTCGTGAAATCAACAGCCTATTTTTTTTTTTTTTTTTTTTGGCCCAAGCATCCACCGTCGAGCGATCGCAGCCGCTATGATTCCTTTATCTTGTGCATGTAAAGGAAGCCCGGGAAAGGAAGTAACCCGTCTACTTGAACACCTTAGCACATAAATATCTGACTCGATTACGGGTTGTAGTGGTAAATTATATCGATATAATGATCATAGAAATGCAATTTGCTGACTTCAAAGGTGACTTAAAACCCATCAACGTATTTGTTAGTACATGTAGCTTATGTTGATTTAAAGACTGATCATACACATTATATGCTCTTGTTTGTATCATTAAACATATAATGAAATGTAATGTCAATCAAGCAAGATTATTTTGATAATTATATCACTGCATTTCGTGAATTATTTTTGCTGTTAATTGTCATTAGATGTCGGAGGTAAAAGCTTGACTTAAGGTATTTGATATATAAAGACCATATTTCATATCTAGTAAATTGATGATGAGATTTTCGTAATCATGGTCTCATTTTGAAGGTTTCATCAAATAAAAGTATTTCATAATAGGATTTTAAAACATTTTGATTACAGCTTGATTTATTTAATCTAGATTTTTACTTTGAATCCTGGGAAGGACATGTTTTATCGTTTTTTTTTAAAGAAATCATATTTTCATATAAATCTCTTAGTAAAAAATTGCATACGCCTTTTCTGCATAAAAAAATATTAATAATAATCATTAACCACAGTTTTTTTCATAGAAAATTTGATTTTTCTTATTTTTCCGAATGACAGATACTCTTTAAAAATCTCATGTGCAAAAATGTCAGCTTCTAATCATATATCGGTTAATAATAGACATCTATACCGGTATAAACCTTTCAAAATTCTTCATAATCCTTTAGGTACACATTGACAACTTTATTATATTCCGCTTTTTATGAATAATTTGCAAATTGTCGTTAGATGTCGGACGTAAAAGATTCCTGGGACAAAATAAAGAAGGAAGTTAACAGTACCCCAACTATGGTGTTCTCCGTCATTGGTGATTCAAACAGCTTTGTCCCCAGACCCTGGGCTAAAACCGTATTCCAAACAGCTTTGATTGAGGCGGCTAAGAATGGAGGCGGTAAGTAAAGTAACCACGCGTAGTAAAATTCCCGTGAGCAATGATTATTATTATGCCTTACATGTACATAGAAGTGTTTCAACATGTCCCGCCCTAAACAATACTCGACACGAAGAAAAAAAAAATAAGTATTAAAAAAATGAAAGGAAAGAAGAAAGTCCAAAGTATACTTTTTACACTTTTACATTTCGGGGAGAATTTGTTGTAAACACTTCGTATAAAAATCGTTAATTCATATTATTCGTTGGATAATGGATAAAAATGAAATGCATTGATTACAAATATTAATACATGTACTTTTATTTACACATATTTCTAAAATCTTTTATTCAGAACTTTAACACATATTATTAAATCAAATTTTCGAAACACCAAACCAAAGACTCCCTCTCTCCCCATGTGCAGATCCTTACACAATCACAAATAGATCGGCCGCTCCTGCGGCCGATAATCAATCAATCAAACTTTAAACGGAAAAGCCAATGCAACCTTTGACCTTGGAATAGCTCCAAATTTGGCAATGATCATGTGGACAGTATTACACGATTGGATCTAACAAGTTTACATCAAACATAAATGGTGAACGCAATGTCAATTTCAAAAAAAAAATATAATAGAAAATATTCAGTAAATGTAAATATTGTAAAATGAATACACAGTCCACTATAGTGAAGAAAATGAAGAGAAGGCATTCGGATTATTTCTTTATCTTACAGAGTCCTGGATATTATACCGAGGGTATGACAGTGGGGTGTCGGATATAATACGCGAGGCTTATAGAAATTATGGGGACATGGACTTTGGAACAGACAACGAGGCGAAGTCTGTGAAAGACGAAGAACGACACGTGAAACTCGTCAGCATTGGTGGAGATCCAAGGGAACTCGAAAAGGGCGCGGAGGTAAAGCATGCACGATTCATTTAAGAAATTACTGTTATAAATTTCAAGTTTACCGGAGATTGAACGGATGTTGCCTATTTGCAAACTTATGTTTGCAAATAGGCAAAATTTAATTATATCCGTGTAAACCCAAATTTTACGATTCATATCGTATAGACTTAACTTCGTAGGTCACAATTCTAAACGTTACAGACAAATGATCGAATCGTTATTATGACGTCAGTTGAAGCTAAGTCGGTGTTCTAAACGTCACAGAAAAATGACCGAAGCGCTATTATGACGCCATTTGATGCTATAATTTCCTACGGCAAGCACTTTGACATTATTATTAGCCACCCGCAAACAAGTTTGGGAGGTATATAGGAATCACTCTGTCTGTCTTCTGATTGTCTGTCCGTTCCCGTCTGTCTGTTGCAGATTCGTGTCCGGGTCATAACTTTTTAACTCTTTGTTCTTTGAGGTAAGCATACCATGTTTGGCACATGGGTGTATCACTATGAGACGATGTGTCGCGTGTATTGATGACCTCTGTATGACCTTGACCTTTGACCTCAAGGTCAAAATTATCAGTTTTTTAACATGAATTTGTGTCCGGGACATACCTTCTTTGTTCTTTGCCCTATACATCCTGTATTTGGCACATGGATGCATCACCATGAGATGATGTGTCATTTACTCTGTTTGTCCGTCTCTCTGTCTGTCTGTCCGTCTGTCTGTGCATATTCGTGGCCGGACAATTCTTTGTTCTTTAAGGTATGCGTACCATATTTGGCACATGAGTGTATCACTATGAGACGATGTGTCACATATATTGATGACCTCTGTATGACCTTGACCTTTGACTTCAAGGTCAAAATTATCAATTTTAACTCACCTGAACCGAAGGTTCAAGTGAGCTATTCTGATCGCCTTTTGTCCGTCGTCTGTCTGTCCGTCTGTCAATCTATTAATTTTCACATTTTCGACTTCTTCTCAAGAACCGCTGGGCCAAATTCAACCAAACTAGTTACACATCATCCTCAGGCGAAGGGGATTCAAGTTTGTTCAAATGAAGGACAAAGGTCCCCTTCAAAGCTTTGCTGATATAGTGGAAGATTTCAAGTTTGTTCAAAATACAGATCGCCCGGGGTACGATGAGCGCGGAGAATAGGGTGTGTCTAGAAGCTTTGTGAATATATGAATATTAGGGGAAAATCTTGTAAAATTCTCTCAAAGAAACCACTGGCCAGAAAAGTGAAATATATATGAAAGCTTCCTGATTATGGAGATTCAGTTTGTTCAAATCATGACCCCGGGGGTACGATGAGGCAAAGAAGGGGATCACAAGTTTTACATATGATTATATTGGGAAAATGTTCCTAGAAAATCTTCTTAAGAACGCACTGGGCCAGAAAAGCTGAAAATATATATGAAGCTTCCTTAATATAGTTGGAGATTCAAAGTTTTGTTCAAAATCATGATCCCAGGGGGTACTATGAGGCCACAATAGAGGATCTGTTTGTCTGTCCGTCTGCGTGTGCTGATTTCGTGTCTAAGCAATAACTTCTTTATTCTTTGACGATAACAATGGCATACCATATCATCTAGCATTGATGTCCATATGAGAAGGATGTTTGCTTACATTATGGCTATATATGCTTTGGACCCATAGGCTTGACTTTTGACCTTAAGGTCAAAAGTATAAGTTCTCTAACATGGATTAATATTTGGCAATGTGGGTGTATCACCATAAGGATGTGTCACCTTGGTAAATCTTAATAAATCATTTCAGACAATCGATGTAACAGAGTACAGGGATACCTCAGTCGCTGGAGGCGATTTTCTGTTGGAGTTTGAAAAGTTTGTTTCAGAACAAGAAGTATCTTTCTTCAGTCGAAAAATGGATTTTAGTGAGTATCATTTACATATCACACACACGGCATATACAATCCCTGAAACGTTCTACTTTACCACACGCACGGTGACCGCACGCAGAGTGAACGGTGATCATGCAATTTGGTGAACAGTGATCGCACGCTGAACAATGAATGAAAATTGACAGAACGCACGGTAACCGCACGCTGACACCACGGTGACGGCACGCTAAACGCACGATGACAGCACGCAGAACGCACGGAAAAACGTTTCAGGGACTGTAAATATCACGGTCATTTATGCACCTTGTACGTTTCAATAAGTATTATTACAGACAACGAGCATAAAACAAGTGTCATTTTCGTATCACACTCATTAGACATATCGATGTATAGGCAAAGATAACGAACAGTGATCAATTTCGAGTTGGGCAAACATGGACCCCTGGACACACCATAAAACGTCATCTAAATATTAGACAAAATATGTTAGAGAGAGTCAATTCCATATCATAAGCATTAGACAGTGCGATTTTAGTGGAGTTCATTTACATATCACATGCATTAGACATGTGAATTATTTACATATCATATGCATTGTGCATAGGTTGTAGTGATTCATATTATACGTAATATATTTGAGTATGTATTTTATTAAACTTATATAATACGAAATTACGAACCATACACACGCCAGATTTAATGGAGATAGCCTATTATTCGGATTATGAAAATTTCATTGGAGTTAGCTAAGGTTTAATCTCTTTCCAGAAATGCCTGTTCCCATAGCAATCATTGTATGTGAAGGGGATATTGAAACCATCGCGCACATATCCGGGGCAGTGGAAAGGAAACTTCCGGTGATCATCATGAAGGGCTCCGGAAAAGCTGCTGATTTGATACTGGACTACTTAAAAGAGTACAAACAATATTTATTACTAAGTAGACCACATTTTCTTGTTTAGTGTATAGGAATAATGAAAAAAATTAATACATAAAACACATGTTTGTGTATTCAGGTTACATCTAGTTTCGCTCGCCCTTGTGCGTGTTTGTGTTAATTCGCAGGTATTTTAATGTAGGCCATACTCCATTTATGCATGTTAATTCCTCAATCATTCCTCGATCAATGCATTAAGTTATTACCTTTCAAACAGTGTGTAAAAAGGACCCACAAATATGCGGTACGACAGAGGAAAATTTGATCGACCTGCTAAATGGAATAATTTTTCCATTGGATTAAATAGTCCATGAACCTTCATGATGTCAATATATTCTCATACACATATATTTTATATACTCTATAGCTCGGAATTGAAACTTTGTTTAAGGTTTTTCTTTAAAATTCCTATGTTTATTGTGTTTTGCTTTCCAACATTTTAGGTTTCATGCATCGCTGATGAGAAATTATTTTTCGAAACGTGTCACATACGGTGCACACTGATTAACATCACATATTTTCATTAAATACTCCTGGTTGGATAGCATTGCTGGTCCCTGATGATATCATAAACACAGTTAGACGGCATCTTACTAAGGACTCGATTTGATACATGTACGAAGTATGATATTCCGTTTAACATCACAAGACATCAGAAATTTTTAACACGTAGGAGTATATCCCTCATGGAAGGCCCTCACCCTTTACTGTCTGTGAGCTTGATACTTTTTCTATGGATTTCTGTTTATTGGCTTTGGCTTTCCAAACTGTTTTTCTTCAAACTCAACCCCCATTTGTTATGATTTGACAAAACGTCAATCGGAAAACTATTGAATGCAGTAGTGGAAATTGATGACATTTAGTATATATGCAACGAATGTAATTGAAGTACTGTAAATGGCTTAAAGTACTGTAAATGGCTTAAAGTTCTGTAAAGGTTTTTTTTTCGCGGGGCTAAACTTTGCGATTTCATCTTTCAGTATTTTGCGATGGTTTTATTTTCGCGAAATGTAAATATACTGAATAAGAGTCATGCACCCAAATACGTTGAATAGCAGTTCGCGGCGGTTTTATGTTTGCTATCTTTAATGTAATCGCGAATATAGCGAAAATAAAACCTACGCGAATATTTCCCCCTTTACAGTATGTCGAAAAGATATTTTTTTTTTCACGAATAGGCCAGATTTACTGAGGAAGAAAGCCAGCTTGTTGTTTGGGATACGCTTTGACGATAACAACTACGACAAATTGACGGGGTATCTAAAGACAATCAAAGAAAAAGAAGATTTGGTTTGTTTGTTTTTCATTCTGAATTATGTTTTCACGTTATAAAAAAGATGAAAATTAATTCCCAAAAGAACTTTACGAAAAGGAATTGATAATTCATAGCAATATGGAGGTATATACCAGTAATTTGAAAAGGAGAAGATAACGGACCATTACATTATCAACTGTAAAATCAGGTGCATAGGAGAGTAAACATCCTCTTTTGACTAGTCACATTCCTTTTATATTTGTTTTACTCAAGTTAAACACTTATGGGTCCAGGTTAGAATAAGATACACGCTTGTTGCAAAAGACGAATAAATCCGGCGATCTTTCAGATGGCACTGTAAATATTCGAGGCCCCGTGTTACAGCAGATATGGCACAGTAGAGTTTATTCCTTGTCCATAAGTGTCGAACATAAGCCAAGTGTTTTCAGTAAAGGCAAAGAAAACGAACATGATAAGTCTTGTAAGTCTAAAAATAAATACAAAAAACAAGAGTTGGACAATTCGAATTATTAAATAGTTCAAATCCCACGAATTTGATGGAGAACTACCGGCGGTCGAATGTTGATTAAACTCAAAGTACATTATAAATAGAACCTCGAAGGTAAACAATACTGACAAATCCGGCGTGGAACTAAAATTAAATGATTAATTCGGTCTAGAGTTAAAATAGAACGACATAGCAGGCGTGAACCTAAAAATAGAAGGAGGGAAAATCCAAGCGCTGAACGACGTTAAACAATATGGCGGCGAACACCAAACATATGCAACTTTCGGTGATAAATGATGAGGAATTAGGGAGGATATTATGTACAAATATTATGCGAAAAATACTAGGAGAGCAACGGAAACTACCACCCCGTTAGAATGTTCTGAATTTCTTTGAAAGGAAAACACTGGAATTTAGCCTTTCAAGAGCTAACGAACGAATATTTCTCCTCAGCAGACAAAAAACAGAAGCACGTAAAAAACTACTTGATATTCTGAGACATGGACTTACAGATTCTGACGCATGACAGGGATATCATCGCAAAATCTGGTTTGGTTTGATAAAATTTTTATATTTTCTAATGAACGGCTTTTGTCTTATTCAATAATGCATTCATTAATGGGATTTTGGAATACATTTAATAAACAATTAATGACTTCTGAATCGGTTGACTTCTGATGTAATCAATCCTGGGAATGTTAATTTCACCTCAGCCGTGGCCTCGGTGAATATCAATTCCCCGGTTGGATAAATCAAGAGGCAACCGCATCAGAAGTCAATAATTGTATAATGTCTGAATTAAAGGTCACCGCTACAGATTTCTCTTTCATTAGACTTTTTAATGAATTCTGCCTCGTCTGTGTTGCCTAACACTCGATTTTGTATATATATTATTTTGGATTAGGATTACGTTTGGACACAATGTTAACTTCGCCTTTTGTATAAGAAATAAAGATAGGTCAGCTAATAAGAGCACAATTCGTGCCCATTGAATTCCAACATACTGTTAGAAGACCTGATTGCCAAAAACTACAAAGATATTGTCAATGAGGAACTCCAGCATTGCTTTAATATCAACTATATCAGTCCTTCATGGGATTATTTTTTTTTCTCAAAGATTGGTGTATTCGACGTGGACAATGACGACCCATTAAAGCTGTCAAACATTGTTGGTGAAGCTGTCGTCAGTTGTTGGGCCATGGAAAAAATTCTGACGAAAAGTACGTTTACATATTAAATTTATAAATGTACGAGATTAAACAAAGAAAATAACGAACAGCGATCAATAATTGATATAAGATATTGTCAAATAACACCTTTTTAAATGCGTAGTTTGAAAACAGCATGACATTGCGCAGTGTAATGCATTAACAACACTTGTTGGTTTAATTTTGAGTCAGAATATAAGCGAGTGATGATGATACCACATATATTATCTTTGCCTCTTAACAAGTTATTGGTTAACAAAAATCACAGAAAACAAATTCGTGTATTTTAACTTCCATAATCAAACTTAGAGTCTGAGACATCTGAAAATGAGGTTCGACCTAGGACTGCAAATCCAGATTCCAAAAGTAATGGTCTTGCAATATCTGGCTCCTCTGTGGCCTGGAGACTACTAAAGAGGAATTCCGTGGGACCCGGAGGGGATACAATGAAACAGTTATTAGAAGACTACCAAAAAGAGTCTAGACCTTATGTTCTGAACCCAAAATACGCATCTCCTACCTCACTTCCGCTTTACTTCTACTTTGGATATCAGCTTCTTCAGGAATATACACCATTGAAGCAAAGTGGCCACGTAAGTAAATGAAGTAATTTTCTTTTTTGAATTCTTTGTGGATATCTTTACACGCCGTCTGATTGATGTTTCAATTACAGATGATTTCAGGTAAATTGCCACATTTTCGATACAAGAATATTTTAATGTGTCATTGTAGATTCTACTTTTTGAAGCACTGAAAGCTAACCGTTGTGATTATGTGAGAGTTTTGTTGGATCAAGGAGTGAAATTTAAACTTGCCAACTTACCAGAATTGTATGAACAGGTGAAATAAATTTAATAGCATTGTATGATGGAAGATGTAAAACAATAATATGAGGAAGCAAATATAGCGACCAATTAACAATCATAATTTTCGTAATTATGTGCATTTGATATATCCCAACAACTCGAAATAAAAGACACCATCGAATTTGACATATCGGCTTCATACTAGTATTTGGATTCTACTTAATATTAACTCTAGTGGCAGATTGTCAACTACATTACACGATAAGCATGGTGACTTTAATTTTCCAATCGTCAACTTTCTTTTTTATGAAGTAATATACCACTATCGGCTACTTATGGTATGTTTATCCCCCATTAGATTCGATACGCAAGAACATGCTGTGAGTATAAGAATGTTTTTAAAGCGGGGTCAACCACTATCAAAATAGTTGATGCTGCAGGGTTATAGCGAATCTCGTTTAAAATCATCATTTTGCAAATCGTACGGTCGCTATAATGACATTGCTTGCGATTACAAATTATCACTAACTTATACGTTGACTGATTTATTTCATACCTTTTGTTAATTTCGACTAAGGGCCCATGGTGGGTGTGATCGGTCACCAGAGGATTCTTACTCCCCTATGACACCTAATCCTGTCTACGCTTTTGTCGAAAGTCCGTGCTGCCCTATATTCGAATTTGTATATATGCTGTATATATCTTTTTTATTATGATTAATATGGTGTTAACATCGCCAATTTATATTGCAAACTGAATACATGCACTGTCATGTTGACTTTGTCGGTACATGTCCAGATTTAGCACATAGATAAAATCTTTTAAAAGAATATTTGATTCTTCTCGGTGGATATTGATGCTGGTGGATGGTTCGTCATTCCTCGAGAATATCAGAATCTTAGTTACTTGGTATATTACTACTGTTTAGTCTTGATTTTATACGGAATAAAGTTTCAAGAAACGTCACAAAAGATTGTAATTTTCTCAGACGTAGTACCATTTCATTCATGGAAGGCTCTTTGCGTTTGCTGGTTATTAGGTTGCAGTTTATACTTTTTAAAAGACTTTTTCTTTATTTTTTGATAGTCATTGTCCTTGGCTTAACAAACTTTGAGGTTTCAATCATCGCTGATCAGAAATTATTTTTCGAAATGTATGTGGTATCACATACAGTTCACCAAAACTAGTATTGCATAGTTTGTTTTATGCTCTTTGTTAGACTAGCATTTTCCTACTAGATTTGACGAAGGTTAATACCGTTTACTTTATTTCGACTCCTCTATGGCACACTATCCTGCCTTCGCTTTTGTCGGAGGTCCGTATTGCCCTACTCTCTATTTTGTATATATGTTTTTTGGATTATGATTACGTTTAACACGGTGTTAATGCCTATTTATATATTTCTAATTATATTCATGGGTAGATATCACTGTTGGTGGATGGTCCATCCATCCCCGAAATATCATGAGCCCTGTTAGTCAGTATCTTACTACATGTTTCGATGTGGAAGGAATCATAATCCCATATAATGTCACACAATAATTAAAATTTCTGAAACGTAGGAGTATCTCCATCACGCCAAATTCTTCTCCTTTACTGTAAAAAATCACCAATTTTTGTTTTTTCCTATCGAAACAATTGTAATAATATTATACTTTAAATTGTTCTACACCCCTATATCCATAGAAACCAATAACATGTTTCAAGGATCAGAATTGGTGCCTTTTAATGTTGTTGTAGTATACGTTTAATATATTTTTAATCAGGTTTTGAAATGTAGTACACTGTATACAAGACTTATTAATGACTTTAAATCCGTTTTATATATCTGTAGACTGTGTCTTGCAAGGACTGCAAATTTAAGGAAGAGGACTGTCTACACATGCAGTGGATATTGAAGGTGAATCAAAACCCATTTTTTTCAAATAATAATGCTGATATAAAGAAATACGTACATTGCAAAATAAACCTTCGAATATGACATTTTCGTTTATGCTCCCGGAATCCTCAATTCGGGAGTATATAGATTTTGATCTGTTCATCTGTATGTCCGTTTGTCCGCCGGAAAAAACTTTAACATTGGCCTATTTCATGTGTATCCTTTATACTGGCCTAGCCTTGATCTGAAAAGGTGACCTAATTTTCAAAAAAACTTTAACAATGTCCATAACATTTGAATCGTGATCAATCTCGTAAGTCCTAAATAGAATACAAAAACAAGAGTTGGGCAATCACGGACCCCTGGACACACCAGAGGTGGGATCAGATGCCTAGGATGATTAAGCATCCCCTGTTCACCGGTCCACACCGCGTAGAGTCATACTTGATAAGGTAAACGAAGCAATCGAAGTCAAATCAGTGTGTGAAATAACGGTCTAACAGATGGCTATGAAACACATCAGACAGCATTTGATTAAACAGGTCATATTCATAAACTAAATTGTTATAACGACCATAAAATTTACGAAATGCTGCCTTTAAACGTGACTGTAGAAACCCCTGCAACAACAACTTGTCTGTAAGTAGCCTATCTCGATTCAGAAAACTGATCATACACTCTATACGATCTATATATTATTTACCAGAAAAAAAATCCCTTATGTTTCCAATCCTTGATGATTTTGTTTTATAATGTTCAAATAATAGTACAATTTGTAAGTCATGTCTTTTTGTAGCAAATCCAAGAGACCCATGCGAAGAAATTATGTTATAGATACAGATCAGTTATGAAGAAACTGAAAAAGGCGGAAGAAAAAGAGGGATTGGAATACAATGCGAAAAAGATTGAAAAGTATAAGAGAAACATACAAGATTCAAAGGACTCAGTTGCAGATGCAGCGAAAAGTATATGCCGCAAGATTTTGAGATACAAAGGTATTAATTTGTAGTTACAATGCTGTCAACAATGACTTAGATATAGTAAGGAGGTGCTGTAATAGAACCTAAAAAGATATGTTCCGTTTTTTCCCAACTTGCACCAGTGGGGACCCATGTCTTGTCGAAATGTGGAGAAGGAGGTGATTCGTTGAAAGAGAGGACAATAAACTATATATCTAATTCCAGCAGCCATTCCTCTGGAAGGGTTTGGGTTTAGTACTTTAGAGTTACTTTAGGGTTAATTTAGCTAAATGTCTACAGTTGATAAATAATCTAGTCACAAAATGAGGGTATCCGCTCCCAGGCCCCCTATTAATCCATCTTTGTACACTAACACCTTAATTGCAGAGTACAAATTTAGTGTTATTCTTTACTTTCATTTTTAAAACATCATGGAAGGAAAATAACCACGATGAGATCTAAAAGGAACCTACTGAAGTGGGACAAAGGGATACCAAAATCGTGTGGACCTCAAAAGATGGGTGCAACCAAATGGAAAACAAATTTATGTGCCTTAAAGAGATTTCACTCTTGGGTTGTCAATCCCATTTTCAGTGATCCTTGAGATTGTGCTCATTACACCATAGTCTGACACAAATTACCGTATAAATGGTTTTGTTGACGTGTATCACACATTTTGCAAAAATACCCCCAAACAGTGTTGTTTTTTATATGTGTAGTAATTTGTTTGCGATTCTCCTAATAGAATTTTAAGTTATCATTTGCGTTGGAATTACCCTGTCCTGCCGCATTCTTGTCGATGTTAAAGCGTCGAACCATTGGAACCTATCTTTATGATTGGCGTAGTTTTGGGGGATGTGTTCATGTTTGAGAATATCGATATGATTTACGGGTGGCAGATTACAATAACGCAGTACTTAGTAATTGATTGTACGCCTGAGTAGGAGAGTTTCTATTCACTGATTTTAAGATATGGTACAGTCCCTGAAACGGTCATACACAGCACGGATGACCGCACGACAGACGCTAGTGACGTCTGTGACACGCAAATGTCGAGTGACGGGTGACCAGCACGCTACGCAAGGACCGCAGTGACGTGGACCGCAATTGCGGTGCTACCGCACGCTACAAATAATAATCATTCGAATGTTTCGAGATTTTTCCATTTGGTTGAGTAATTCTATTATTAGCTTAAAAATAAATAAATATATAATGTATCCATACATAATATTAGGTTACAGAAAAACCAATATAATATCAATCAATAGATATAAAAATATAAAACAAACCACATGATCTACTCAGTTGTATGAAAATTCAGTCTATAAGCATACTGTACATGTATTTCTGTAACAGATGCTAAATGTATATACAACCGTACAAGTAATTTCATGAGATTATTCTTTCTAAGCCGACCTTAATGGTGCAAAAAAGAAAAAAATATAATTTTATTAGCACTGTAACGAAAACCAGAGATTACGGGCTATACATGCTAGTCTTCAAAAATCTAGACACGAGGATACAATAACCTGCAATTAACAAACACCCTAAAATATATGCATTAAACAACGACACGGACGTTACCCTTGTCAACACAGTATATTTATAGCAATTGTAACGCCAGCGCATAACGTTTCATGTATGCTTCAGGATTTACGAGCACAAGGAACATAATCTGCAATTATCGACACCCAATTAAGCATTAACACAAACCACGGGCAGCATCTGTAAAGTGTACATGTAGCTACGCTTTCTCTTTGGAGTCAATGTCAATGCAAAGAAAACAAAGCACTGACCGCTGACCGCACGTGACCGAACCGTGATCCGCACGGTGCCGACCGCTTACCGCACGGTAACCACCGACTGACCCGAAGGACCGCACGCTGACCGCAAAAACTAAGCTGACCGGTACGCACGCAAGACGACGGTATGACCGCAGCGAAAAATAGTAAGTAAGTAGAACGTTTCAGGGACTGTATAACATTGGTGTACATTTTATGCAGACTATTTGTTTCCGATTCAAAGATACTAGCAAACAAAGCGAAAATATCCCGTTATACTGTGTCTTAGCTTCTATTATGTTCATTATTTAAGGCACGGAAGCCGTGGAAAATTTGAATGGAAATGAAGAAGACGGAGATATTTCGGATCTCTTGCTTTGGGCTATATTTGCCAACAGAAAAGAACTTGCGGAAATTTGCTGGCTTCGGGGCAAAGATCACCTACGTAAGTCTATATACAAAATTAGTATCTTCTCAACATTTTACATATTTCTAAACGAAATCAATGTATTGAATATTTACTGCTTCAGTGACAGGTTTAGTGTGCTCAGCCGTGTTGCGGAAGTTAGCTAACAAAGCAAACAATGTGAAAGAACAGATCCTATCAAACGAGTTGGAGGAACATTCAAAGTACGTATTCAAAGCTAAAGAGTTGAGTGTTGTTAGTGTATAACTGTTTTTAAAGTATGCTATGTTTCTTACTTAACCAAACTGACATTTGTATAAAAAAAAAAAAAATGATAGCATTAATTTGTATTCTTAAAATAACCTTACACCCAACGATAAGTTTGAAACACATGCATGTAATTTGTTAAATTTGAATTGAACCCTATATATGTAACAAGTCAATCAACGAGTTTGGTTATCTCTCACATTGTTACAGTTACGGTTAAAATATAAATTCTGAAATTGAGAAAAGAAAAGATATATTACCGGTAATAACATTTGCAAATATATCACCACACATTCATCTGAAGCATATATAAATGCATGGGATTTCATTTTTGTCATTTTATTCAGGTAAAAATATCACAGAATGTCATGATCATAAAATTAAAACCACAAAATGATACTTGACATAATCTATGACACTACGGGCTCACGGCGGGTGTGACCGGTCAGCAGAGGATGCTTACTCCTCCATGGCACCTGATCCTACCTTCGCTTTGTCGGAGGTCCGTGTTGCCCAACACTCGATTTTGTATGTGTTTTTTGGATTATGATTACGTTTAACACGATGTTACCTTCACCTATTTGTACTATGCAATTATAAAAATTAAAGTATGGTAAACATGCCATATATTGATATAATAACCTAAAGATAACCCATACAAGCTGAAATCAGCCTATTTCCAATGGGAATCAACAGACAGGATTCGTTCAGCATTATTTTACAAAAAATCCCCCAAAAACATATTAATGATCTTTGACGCCATGAACTTGCACTGAAATTATTAGTCTTCCTCATCAAAACGATTCAACACTATATTGATTTTTCTTGGTAGATTGTTTGAACAACGTTGTATTGCAATCATGACCCGCATGTACGAAGAAAACACAAAGCACGCCATAGATCTGATGGACGACGAGGGCGTAGTATGGGGGATAAAATCCAGTCCTTTGACCTTTGCATATGAAAACTTTATGTATGACGTAGTGGCTCACACGTGTTCTCAGAAAAATATGAATAAGCAGTGGTACAACAACTTAGCCCCGGATCTAGTGCCATTTTTAAAAGTAATAACAAAATATTTTGTAGATAACCATGGTTTTGAAATTCACAGATTATTGCCAGCAAAGTGACCTAAATTACCACAATTATTATATTTCAGTCCGCGTTTAAAAGACCTAAGAAGTTCTTTACAGCACCACTGACTAAATACGTTTACAACTATGTACGTAGCAAATCTTGTACAGTGTGGACATTTATAAATCATTTACTGCACGTAAAAGATTAACACTGATGTTAAATTCAAAAATGTATTATTTAATTTTGATACGTTGTTATTTCCTATCTGCTTGGGAACATTTTATGGAAATCAATTGTATGTGTCTTTTTATTTTTTTGTAGATAATGTTCTTTTCTTGTTTGAGTACATCCTTTGTGTTGACAAAAGTAGTACGGATACTACTTCCAGACCATGCCAAGTCTTTGAAACTACTGTATTCTGGCTGCGTGAATTCATGAGTACACTCATAAGTGTTATGTATGTTTTTACATAAAAAATACACCTTAACAAGGCTTTAAGAATGACCTAACAATTGATTTAAAATACGCCAGGCTCCTAATGGTCTTTTGGGTTCTATTGGCAAACTAGGCTGCTATGAGGACCATATAATTTGCAAAAAAATGACTTTAAACGTGACTGCTGAAATTCCTGCAACTTTGATTTCAAAACAAAACAAGTTCGCGGTTATCAAATCAGTTGATGTAATTTCACGGTCATTGAAACACATACTTCTTGGACTACTAGAAATTGGGTCAGATGGCTAGGAGGAGTAAGTTATCCTACTGACCTGACATGTCCACCGATAGCCTTATATGTCTATCGGATAAAAATGGGGGAATTAACATCAGTATCTAAAGAAAGGTTTATCAATTGGTATTAGACACGCCAGTCAGAATTCAATCTAAAGGTTGGAAGTGTTTCTAGATTAAACCGTTTAGGACCATATAATTTGCGATGTAATGACTTTAAGGAAACGTTTCTAAACACTGTGACATCAGCAAATAAGAGATGCTCTGACATGTGTTTCAATATCATCTAGGGATGCTTGGAAGTAAGGGGTCGTTCACATCGTGGTTACTACTCCCGGATGAAGAGATACCTGTACGACTTCTGGAATGTGGTGGATCTTTTGTCGTACGCCTTACTGATTACAGCTTTGTTTGTGCGTCACATGCATCCCTCAGAAACGTTTACCGTCGCCAGGAGAATGTTTTCCTTATCGCTGCTTGTCATGTATCTAAGATTTCTGGAGGTATTTCTCATCCACAGAAAACTGGGACCCACCCTGATTATGATCAAGGAGATGGTAGATTGTTTTTTTTTAATGAACTAATGCATATAAATGAAATGCTTTGTTGTTGAATCACATGCAGGTCGTTAAAAATATATTAATCGTACAGTTCCTAGAAATAATGCAGAACTAGGGACAGGGCTAACATAAATTAACATGAAAACGGCCTAATAGATTGATATAAAAACTCCAGACAGCACTCAAACTGATTTGCAAATAGAAAGTATATCGAACGTAGGATTTGCAAAATGCTGACTTTAACGAGTCATTTGAAATCTTTCTTTATCAGAAGCGTGCATCGATTGAAATATTGAACTTACACAGACACTGCTCTAGCTTTTGGAATTAGTTGAAAGACATAAACATCATATGTAGATGATGGTAGAGTATTGCTACATAAATATGACAAGTTGATGATGGAGAATCCGAAGTCCGTTTGTTATTAATTTGCAATGTCATTTTCTACTTTTTAATACCCAAATATGAAGTAGATATAGGGGACTTCGGGGGATTTATTTCGAATGAATGAAAATTAGAATTGTTGATAGAAATCGTCGTCAACATATGTAAATGTAAGATGAATATCACAATATGTTTCTTTTCTGTGGCAGCTTTCCAATATACTCTGCTTCATTAGAATATAAAATAGAGGCGGTTTATAATGGAGCACAGCGTGGTCTCTGAGAACTACGCAAATATTGTCAATATTAAATTGAGCGTAGAATCAGAGTGAAATTTTCGAAAGAATGATCACAATATATGAATGGTTTCATGGTTGGTCCATTTTTATTGAGAAAACAGCTGTCTAGTATGTAAAAAGTCTTAGTCTTTAATTCATACTTTAGTCTTTAACGTATGTTATAAAGCATAACAAACCGATTGCATGTACATGGTGTTCTTGTATACCGTGAAACAACTTTGATATACAACGTAATATGAAAATTAATGTATGGATACATGCTATTATCAAGATAAAGCATATCATTTAATTTTATTTTAAGTGATTATCAGGCGCCGATTCTCATTGGCTAAAGCACCATTTAAAAATTGAGGTGATTTTTCGATCACGTACCTAAACCACAATTTAAGTCCAGTGAACATTTTTTGTTGCTGTAATATAAAATTAAATGATATGAAATCTGAATTAATTGTGTTGATTTGGTGATTTTAGCCATAAAATTCGGTGATACCTGCATCACCCGAAACAAAAATGTAAGATTCATTTCTTATATCCATCTATCCCGAGCAGGTTTCTCTAACTCGCTAATAACAATCATGTTGTAGTTGAAGGATCTGTTTGGATTTCTGTTCCTGGCGGTCTTCATTGTGATAGGAGTTGGGATTTACTATCATGCAAACCTCTGGCCGGATCATCAGGGCATTTGGGATGGTGATTGGACACAGTGGAGGATATGGAAAATTATCTATTACCCCTATTTTCAACTCTATGGCGAGTTGTTCAATGACTTTTTGGAAGGTAACAAGATAATATATTCATTGTAAAAACTTGTTTTTATGAAGTTTTACTAATTTAACACTATCAATAAGTCTCTCATTTAATGAATTCTATCATTGTTTTTGATTTTAACTATTAATCCAGGGCAAAATTTTGAAATTAAATTTTAATAATACAAAATTATTTATTATCACGGTGTCTTGTTTTCTCCGTTTGTGAGAACTAGTACTGAATCTAAATTTATTGGATGCTCACTTTTGCATCGGTCGAAGCCTCTGCTGGTGGACTGTTAGTCCCCGAGGGTCTCTACAGCCCAGTTGCTATGTACTATGTTACTAGCTTGAAATACGGATATGTAATTTATTGCAATAGTAAAATTCGAAATTCATATCAAAATTGAGGATTATCTCCCTCAGGCATAGCTCTGATCCTTCAAAGGCTCTAGTATTTAACACTTTATTGTTCACTTTTATAAAGTTTTATTTTCATGTTGCGGATTTCCAACATTTCGGTTTGAGCATCACTGAAGAGACAATTCGTCGAAATGCGCATCTGGTGCATCAAAATTGGTATCGTATATGAGTTATATTCAAGTCTAAGGAAATTCGATGCCCACAAATAATTCTGTGAATCAATTTTGAAAATCATTGAATCATAATACATCGACCTACACTCCATTTTGTATATGTTTTTTTGGGACTATGATTACGTTTAATACATTGTTACTTCGCCATTTCATATGTACATGTATTATCATTTCCTGTTTATATTTAAAACCAAGAACTTTATCGCTAATTGTTTTTTGGATTTCTTATTTTTTATAATTCAAGGCAACGATCTATCAGATTGTTCTAACATCACATCGGTATGGCAGTCGGACCCTTCCATCGAACGATGCCCACAAGAAGACTGGACTGTGTTGGCCATTTCAGCATTGTACATGCTATTTTCTAATCTTCTGTTGGTCAACCTGGTCATTGCCATGTTCAGGTATATAACTTTTTTGTATGAATTAATAGCCAGGTCTTATACCAATGAGTCGATGATAAACAAATAATAATACACCTTTGAAGTTTCCTATCGAAGTTACGAATAGTACCATTGGGTATTATACTATAAAGCAGCTTAGTGTCTAAATGGAATGGTAATCTTTGCCTATTTCGAAGAATGCTGAAAATTGTCTCAGATAGTAGCTTTTGGATTTTCATAACTGATTAAATTTTGTCAACTTCAACTTTTAAATAATGTGGTTTTTATTCAAGGCATCTAGTTCGCAAAAAACGGAGCACCGTGCTCGAATCCTGATCTGACACAGACATTCAATATATTGCTAGATATTGGCCACTGTTAATTCATTTAGCAATCGTGTTAGGCGTTTAAGGCACGAAAGTATTCAAAAAGAATGATTCAAGTCATAATATGGGCTAGTCTGATAAATACAATTTGTTTTTATTTAAAACAAATGTCTTCCCTCTTTCCCAAATTGAAAGTATTCAAAATCACTACCTCCTCATGTTAATATACTGCATACTATGGACTAGAATGCATAAACAGAAACATTGACATGATACTTTGTGCACTGGTAGAAATATGGAGAAAATATTCAATATTTCACTGTTAATTATCTTTGCCTTTACATTAATTTTTTACAAATTTCCAAGGGCATCCAATAAGCCATATATATAGAAAGTATCCAATATGTTATCACAGCTGCTATAACTTTTAGAAAAACACTTATTTCCTCCTGTCATCTAGATGCATTGAATTATTGTAAAAAAAAAAAAAAAGTTAAAGTCTATCTGATAATCTATGTGGAATGGATGTTCACAAGCTATTTCACAGCCGCATCACTCTTAGATCCACCTCAACGTATTAAATAAGGAACGGATCGCCTTGTCCAGACAATATACACGTCTACAAATGGAAGTGAAACATAGTACAAAGTATCATTCTATCCGATAAGGTGTATAGGAGAAGAAGTGTTGACTAGTTATCTTACAACCTCCATCCCTCTTACATTCACCATAACTTGCTTCTTCCTCTCCAGACAGTATGCACATCTGTAAATAGTATTGAAGCAATTTGCAAAGTTTCAAGTCTATCCAATAGGATATATAGAAGTGTTCGCAAGATATTTATTCCATTCACCATGCATTGGATGGCAATAATTTGACCCCCTGTCTGGATAAGATGCACATCTACAAAAAATATTGTTCAAAGTTTCAAGGCTATCTGATAAGCGGTATAACTGGAGAAGTATTCACGATTTTTTTAGTAGAGAGACGCAGGGATGAACAAAAATAATATGTGTATCCCTGGAATAAGGGGAAAATTAAGAAATTTAACTCTGAATGTTTTGGGCGTAATGCATAAGTGTAAGTTTTTATCACTAGAATTGGTGGTGTCTCCACATGGGAGCAAAATTCCCGAACAAGTTCTTCATCAGTTACAAGTAACAGTCATGAACATTCCATATTTTACATTCGTCCTAAACCTGTTATTTCGAATGTTTTTGGCAGCTACACATTTGAAAGAGTTCAAGAAAACTCTGAAAAGTTATGGAGATTTGAGAGGTACACCGTCATCAATGATTACGATTGGAGAATTCCATCTCCAATCAACCTTGTTTTCCTTCCGTATCGTTTCCTTTGCTGCCCTGGCAAGGAAGAATGCTGCTTACATAAGTGTAGAGGTAAGTTTGGGGGTGTACAGGTTAAATCGGCAAGTCTAAAGGTAACTTTGTGAAGCTTGGAGGTAACTTTGTTAATTGTGAAGGTAAGCCTATGATGTGATATGACATGTTTCCTAAGTATAAAGTTAAGTTCGTTTTGTGTGAAGGTAAGTTTGTAATGTGAGAAGGTAAGTCCTAGGAGTGTGAAGGTAAGTTTTTGGAGTTTGAATGTTAGTTCGAGGAGTGTTAAGGTAAGTTATTTCAGCGTAAAAGTAAGTTTGTGAAATGTAAAAGAGTGAAGGTAAGTTTTTTATTGTAAGTTGATGATATGTAAAGGTAAGTTCTTGAAATGTAAATATACAATGTAGGTTTCTGTGGATTGTGAAGATAAGTTTGGGAAGCAAATCCAAAACTCCAGAAAAATGAGCAAAATTATTACCTGTAAAACGTTGATCATTTATAGGCAAGGATTTGTAAAGTAGACTTATTAATACACTTGGTTGTCCAACATTCATCTTGCATTCCATTTAGATCTTAAACGAATGATCATTGTTCGTCATTTTCACCGTTTCTTACAAGCACTCCAATGTAGTGCAGTTTCATATTTGATAAATGTACGACTCCTTGATTTATTTGGCCAATTGGAACAGTAATATTTTCAAGAGTTACAGGGTAACATTGTATATTGTTAGAATTCTGTCGAAGATTATGCAGCATTGGGAATCAAATATGAAAAAAGAAGAATTGATACTTATTCAGTAATGGTATTAATAAGTTAAATCAGGAGATTATCTGAAAATCTCAGATTATTAGACAATGTAGTATCGTACCAAAGGTCGTTACCATTTATTCCATTCTGGTGTTTCGTAGTACTTCGGTAAGTGATATAATGAATTAGAATAGGTAACATGAGGAAATTGTTCATTGGTTCAGAGCTGATCAAAGGCTTGATATAACAAGTTATGTTATTATTGTCTGTTAAGGTCATTACTGCTAACAACTTGCATTTTAAAACGAACTTTCGGTATGTAACTCCATCATTTGGTAATCGTACTTTACAAAGCTCAACTGTGCTCCTTTTAAAGACTGAAATTCTACAAAGATCATTGCTTCAGTTTAACACAAATAAAAATTTAATATCCAGTCAAAGGGACAGATGAATTAAATGAAACATAATCCGTACTAAAAACTGGAATTCCAAAAAACTCTATAAAACCCCTACACACAAAGATATAATTTGCTGGAATCTAGTAAATGACGTATCCAAAACCAGAACCCTGTCCTTTACTAACATCACAGAAAATATCTGACTGCCTAAGGTCAAAATAGCAAACTGTCAAAAGTTAATTAGTGAACAGCCTGAATTATGCCAAGAAGTGGTGTAAATCAAAAAATGTTGGATTATTAAAAACTCTCTAGAATTCTAGTGATTATGAAAATCCAAGAACCATTTCACATTTCTACATACATCAAACATATGACTTTTCAACACTTTACACTACCATCCAGCGCAATGATAAATTAAAGGCAGGTTTTGGTACATTTAAACAGTTCTATCATTTATACAAAGAAAATGGAAAGGAAAATATTTTATCTAGTGATTTAGCAATCTCAAAAATTATTTTTTGTCTAACTACCACATCGAATTCTCATCAAAGTAACCTATAATGAAGTTGATATTAAAGCAATGCATAGGAGTTCCCATGATGACAATTGAACTTTGTAGTTATCGAGCAATCACAGGTTTCCAATAGTGATGTTAGGAATCCAAATGAGGCAACAATTGGCTCCTCTCATTAGCTGACCTATTTTAATGAGGCAGATTCATTCTCAAAGAAGCTCTTACACGAAAAGAAAAATCTCTAGCGATGGCCTTTAAATTCAACATTTCAGAATATATCTGATAGATGTATATCTATCAATAACCATGATTTCCAATTCAATGTCGATTCCAATTATATCCAACGAGCTAGAAATAAAGGACACACAGAGTCTTACCATGTCAGCTTCGATTGGATCATTTTATTGAACATTAGAGACATTCAAGGCAAACTTAACTACTCAAATCTTTATTGGCCCAACTACATTGTTTATTGTATATTATATGAGGACTATACAAAGATTGATTCACTGTTCGTTATCTTTGCCTTTACAAACATCCCCATATTGTACATGTATGGATTCATTTTCCCCATAAATCTAGGAACCTTGTACAATCAGCTCTCGTTAGCTCTAATTCATATCATAGCAAAATAATGGCATTGATGTAAGTATACAAGAGTAAGGTTATATGTAATTTATAATATGAAAGCATAAAAGTCTTTGCCTGTACATTGCTATTGAAACATTCTCATGTAACATGTATAATACAGAACACGTATGAGTTCAACTATTTTTCTTAAAGGAAAGTGAAGATAACGAATATCTATCAATGTCATTAATCCTATTTAGAATAAACATTGAGAGATGGACAAAAAAGGGGAATATTTGGAAAACCCTCTTTTGAAATACAGCAGAATTACATGTACGATAATTTTGTAAGCGTTGGAGCCGATATCTTGTTTTTTTATATTGTTTCTGTGAAACTTTAAACATTTAAAAAAATTAGAAGGTAATGAACAAAGATCAACCTTTTATTGAAATTTTTGTCCGTTTTGTCATTTTATTCTAACATTGGACTGGAAGTATCCCTCAATTGTTGAATGATGTTGATAACGTTTTTCATTTTATATTTTGATAGAAAGATGCTGCAAAAAGAAAGTGAAGGAAGAACAAGAGGAAAATAAAAAAGCCCAAAAGTTTCGCAGAAACTTTCAAAGGATAACGGCATTCAGAATACGCAATCAACTGTAGAAAGAGGATCGTCTTACTGTTGTTATTACCCTATACACAAAGACAAAACACGCTGTAAAACAAATCTGCAGTATATGTCACATAATTTGCAATAATTGTGTTAGTTACATGACGATAGCAGTATGTTCTGAACCATCTGATAGAAGAGGACACAGATATTAGGAAGGATACGATGAGTTCTGCCATAATGAACTCTGAATTACATCTAGTTAACAATTAATTTATTGCTTTAGACTGTGATGTTAACTATTCCGCCCAGTAGATGTTGTATAATAGAGAGAGAGAGAGAGAGAGAGAGAGAGAAGAGAAAATTAATGATGGGTATAGCATTAATTAATTAAAGTGTATATACGTGCGTTTTTCAATTTTAGGTGTGGCGAAACACGTTTTTGAGTTGAATAAACAAGCATTGATTTTGAATTCAAATAAAATCTTGTCTTCATGTGTGTATATAATTCGTATTGAAGGTGTTATCAAATTTTCTCACACACCCCAACCCCCCAAAATGTAAAGTTGGCGTTTGGATCGAATTGAGGATCAAATTCATAAATCCAATACAGGTGATTCGCTGTACATCATATCAAGACATGTACATGTCATGCCACTATGTAACAATATGACTATTCAAATAATCAATGTTTTTCTCTAATCATAACTTTGTGGATTAGGTATCGGGTTAGTGACCTGCAGATCCTGAGCTTAGGTCTTTCATTGTCTTTTGTTTGAATTATTGATTTGTTTGTTTGAAAGTTAAATATTTTAATTCAGTGTCCAGGGCTTCGTACTTGCCTTACTTTCGTTTCTGTATTATATTTCTGACTTAGGAGATTCATTATTGCTCCTCATCTTTGCCTTTACATCAAAAATTTAGCACATTGTCCTTTTGACATGTGAAATTATTGCATGTTCTCATATAATTCGTGACTAAATTATTTCGTGGCGATTTAATTAAACTCTTTCGTGGCCCACAGGAATACCAGGAGAGGGACTAGTTCCCTTGGAAGAGTAAACAACCCCTGTCGAACAGTTCTACATCATATTATGAATTTTGAATTTACTCCCACAAAGTAAATTTTAAATTTACAATGTACAATATGAAATTGAATAATTTGTTTTCATAATTAGTGCGCAAAGAGCGGCCTATAAACATCGGCAACAATAAACAAAATGATAGGTGATGTAAATGTATTCTTTCACTTACCAAGTACAGTGTAACACCGTATCATGGCCTTGCATAACAGTGTGATGTTTAGAGGTTTTATGCATGTGAATGATCCAGGTCGATATAGGATCCCTGTGGTAACGACATTAGTAATACAAACTAAAGACGACACGTGACAAATGTGCCTTTCTAAGACTCGCGGCATTAAGTGGCT
>CAJDSM010025498.1:0-12481 GCA_903981925.1 Ostrea lurida | reverse complement strand
AAAATAGTCGGAAATTTGATTATAAGAAATGTAACACATTTAGAAAAATATATTTTCATCAGCGATACTTGAAGCCCAATAGTTTGAAAAGTCAAGAACAATAAAAAGATATGTTTGTGAAACCCTAATGTCCCCGTATTCCATATGCCAGTGGGAGGGGCTTGTCATAAGGATTATGCATTTAAAAATGAAAAGTATATCCTTACCATTCAAATGCTATGGCTAATGTTAAAGTTTTTAAAATGTAGGTCAAAGTTCAAAGTCAAGCTTAGTAGGTCAAATATTTTGGTACCATATGAAAGGGCTTATCATAAGGAACACACATGTAAAATATGAAAGTTTTTAAAAAGTTGGTCAAATTTTAAGGTCAAGGTCAGGAGGTCATTAATATTGTCATCAGATTAAAAGGCTTGTCATAAGGAATGTGACATATGAAAGCCCTATCTCTTACCATTCAAAAGTTATGGCCAATGTTAAAGTTTAAAATTGAAAAGCAGGTCAAAGTTCAAGATCAAAGTCAGGAGGTCAAAACGATTGGTAGCAACGGAAAGATCTTATCATGAGGAACATACATGTGAAATATGTAAAGGCAAAGATAACGAACAGTGATCAATCTCGTAAGTCCTAAATAGAATACAAAAACAAGGGGCCCATGGGCCACATCGCTCACCTGAGTACTGCTTCACAAAGAAGAGCAGTAGTAGCAACTTGAATCCCCTATTGTGGCCCCATACAACCCTTGAAGTGGGGAAGGCATTATCTAAACAAACTTAAAATCTACTCCATATCAGGAATATTTTAGGTAAATATCCACTCGTCTGGTTTAATGAGGAAATTAAAAAAAAAAATCTCCTATATAATATTGATCCCTTTATAATTGTGGTCCCACATTACCCCTGGGGGTCATGATTGAACAAACATTCATCTTCACTATATCAAGAAGCTTTTCTGGTTCAGTAATTCTTGAGAAGATTTTAAAATATTTTCCCTATATAATCATATGTAAAACTTTGATCCCCTACTGGGGCCCATATTACCCATGGGGTCATTATTTGAACAAATTTGAATATCAACTATATCAGAAGCTTTCATATAAATTTCAGCTTTTCTGGTCCGTGGTTTTTGAAAAGAAGATTTTAAAAGATTTTCCCTATATAATCATATGTAAACTTTGATCCCCTACTGGGGCCCCATAGTACCCCTGGGGGATCATGATTTGAACAAACATGAAACTCCACTATATCAGGAAGCTTTCATATAAATTTCAGCTTTTCTGGCCCAGTGGTTCTTGAGAAGAAGATTTTTAAAGATTTTTCCCTATATAATCATAGTGGTAAAATTAGAAATTCATATCAAAATTAAGGATTATCTCCCTCAGGCATAGCTCTGATCCTTCGAAGTTTTTGGCCCCAATCTTTTGGCACTACATTGATCACTTTTATATAAGTTTTACGTTCATGTTTCGGATTTCCAACATTTCGGTTTGAGCATCACTGAAGAGACATAATTTGTCGAAATGCGCATCTGGTGCATAAAAATTGGTACCGTAATATTTATTATATTAATGACCCCTGGGTCGAGGCCTCTGCTGGTGGACTGTTGTCCCCGAGGGTCTCTACAGCCCAGTTGCTATGTACTATGTACTAGCTTGAAATACGGATATGTATTTAATTGCAGTGGTAAAATTAGAAATTCATATCAAAATTAAGGATTATCTCCCTCAGGCATAGCTCTGATCCTTCGAAGTTTTTGGCCCCAATCTTTTGGCACTACATTGATCACTTTATAAAGTTTTACTTTCATGTTTCGGATTTCCAACATTTCGGTTTGAGCATCACTGAAGAGACATAATTTGTCGAAATGCGCATCTGGTGCATACAATTGGTACCGTATATTATTTATATTATGTAAAACTTTAATCCACTATTGGGCCCCATCGTACCCCGGGGGTCATGATTTGAACAAACTTGAATCTCCACTATACCAGGAAGCATTCATATAAATTCCAGCCTCTCTGGCCCAGTGGTTCTTGAGAAGATTTTTAAATGACACCATCGTATTTTTGCATGTTCGTGATTATCTCCCCTTTGATGAGGGCCTGGTCCTTCATTTGAACAAACTTGAATCCCTTCACCCAAGAATAATTTGTACCAAGTTTGGTTAATTTTGCCCAGTGGTTCTGGAGAAGAAGTCGAAAATGTCAAAAGTTAATGACAGACGGACAGACAGATAGACAGACGACGGAACAAAGGCGATCAGAAAAGCTCACTTGAGCCTTCGCTCAGGTGAGCTAACAAGAGTTGGGTAAACACGGACCCCTGGACATATCAGAGCCTAGGAGAAGTAAGCATCCCCTGTTGATCGGACACACCCGCCGTGAGCCCATAGTCTTGATCAGGGAAACGGAACAATAGTCAAATCTGTGTGAATAACGGCCTACCAATGATTATGAAACACATCAGATGGCATTTGACTCAATGGCAGGTAATAATGGTAAACTAAATTGTTATAACGACCATAGAATTTACGAAATGCTGCCTTTAAACGTGACTGTTGAAACCCCTGCGACAACAACTTGTCTGTAAGCAGCCTGCCTCAATTCAAAAACAGAACGTACGCAGAATAAGCTATTGCGTATCGAATAAGTTGAAAGACAAACACTAAATGCAGGTGATGATGGAATATTGCTACATAAATATGGAAAGTTGACGATGGAGAAGCTGAAATTGTCCCGTTTGTCATAAAGTCCTAATACTTACCATTCAAAAGTTACAACTAAGGATAAAGTTTTTGAAAAGTAGTTCTAATTTCAAGGTCAAGGTCAGGAGGTAAAAACCTTTAGTACCCATGGAAATATCTTGTGATAAGAAACATACATGTGAAATATCAAAACCCTATTGCTAGTAGCTACCATTCAAAGTTTATAACTAAGGTTAAAGTTTCAGACAAAATGTCAGAGTGACAGAATGAAAAACATCACAAAAACAATATGCCCCCCCGATCTTCGATCACGGGAGCATTAAAATTGTAAAAAAAAAAAAAAAAACCCAAAAAACAAAACCAAAAAAAAAAAAAACCTTAAAAAGTTTAAACCTCAAACCAATAGCCAGAACAGGATACGAGCTTTGCACGAGGGAGATATCCTAGGTATCAAAAAATTCCAATGTTTTGTGATGTTACAAAGGAAGTATACTTCGTAGCATATAGAAATCTGTAGTGATTATTTCACCAATCATAATTATTCGCTATTGATATTATTATGCGAAATGTTGTAGTTGCTGACGTACGTCTGCCTCGGGAGACTTATATAATGGACACGTTGTGCCCGGTTCAGTCCGTGGTAGAATGACAGCTCCTACTGTGGCTAAACAGACCTATTCGAGAGCTGCAGTTCCTCGTACAGTTGCCGCAGGTAAATTCTGCGTCTGCCTCTCCCAGTACAGCCAGATTTGCTGCCCTTTGTCGTCTTCGTTGTCTTTTCTCTTCCCATTGGTTTTCTCTCCTGCTCTCATACAACTACACGTTGGTCTTTATTGCGAGCCTCCAAATGTCTCGATCAGCAGCGGTCAATTCTCGATCGACGGGGCGGGTGTCGGATTTCAGATCTCTCTTGCAAATAAAACATTCTTGAACATCAGGAGCGGTCTGCCGGTTGGTCTAGTTCCTTAGCCAGCACGCCATACAGAGTGTCTTTGGGAATTCGGCCATCCTGCATGCGTATAACGTGCCCGAGCCAGCGTAGTCGTCTCTAGGAAAAGAGGGCGAACATGCTTGGGATTTTCGCTCTGGCAAGCAAGTTGGGGGCACGGTACTGCCAGGTGATGTCCAGGATCCTTATGGGACTGCGCAAGTGGAAGTCATCCAGTCTGCCTTCTTGGTGGTGTAGAAAGTCCATGACTCGCTGCTGTAGAGGAAAGTGCTTAGAACAAAGGCCTGGTATACTCTCATTTTGTGTTGGTAGTCAGCATTATTGTGTATTGTTTATCAAAATCTATGTCTCAATCAAGCAAAGAATGAAAACGCTGAATGCACTTCCACTGTTGGGTGATGCAGATAATTCTCTTTGAACATATCCATGAAAAATGGATGGTAACTGTTACTCATCATTTCCGTGTACATCAAATATGCGGACAAGTTTTCTCTATTATCACATTTATATTTGTTAGGAGTGGTATTTGATTTATATGATATACAATTTATTTACATGTATGAATAGAGGAGACTTAATAGCACATTCGCTTAGCAAGCATGTTGCCCTGGGTTGGAAATCACAAAGGAGCACCTTAATTTTCTGAATAAAGGAATTTGAATTTCAAGCTGACGCAGAACATAATGATTTTGAATATGGTTCATACGTATGTACAAACGGTTTTGAAATAGAGAAGTGCTGATAGCATATATTAAAGATTATGAAAATACTTAAAAAGAAAAGTTTGAGGTAATAACCACCCTCATCCACTTTTCAATAATAGAATATCTGTATCAAGTCCTACTCAATAAAATTTCATTAAATCAAAAATGAAACAAAAGGCATTTTCCCTCCTTTTTAAAGATGTCAAACATCACGTTAACATATGTGTATTTCCTTCAATCAAGGTTGATTTTCACTAACTTTGATTGAGACTAGCCCTGTAGTTCTGGAGAAGAAGCCGAAAATATGACGATTTTATTAACAGACTGGCAAAAGGAGATAAGAAATTTTCACTTGAACCTTTGCCTCAGGTGAGTAAGACTTGAAAGATATCAGTTCATATCTTTATAAATTTTCACATTGAGGTCTACGTATATATATGATGTATCGATCTATTAATCAGCAAAATACAATATGCTCAAGTTTTGATTTGCCTACTTACATGTACCTTTTCATAGCAGTGGTTTGAGGTATCGTGGTCGTTGTTGCAGTTGATTCAGTCCTTTATGAAAGTATATAAAACATTTTCAGGTAAAGAAATAGTATAATCCTAGAAAACTGCATTGATCACTTGACAAACGATCGCTTTGTGGAAAGTATAAGAATTCTTGAATGAGAAACTCTGGTCAATGAAAATGAGATCAGTAGTTATGTCAAATTGTTCCTATATTCCGAATGATAAAGTACAAGCTTACATGCATGTCGATATTCGTCTGAAAAGTGTACATAAAGAACAGTGATCAATCTCAAAATTCCTATAAAGAATACACAATTAAGAGTAAGGCAACCACGGACCCTTGGATATACTAGATGTGTCACCAAGTGTCTACAAGGATCAGGTGTTGAGGGGGAGTAAGCATGCCTTGTTAACCGGTTACGCCCGTCATGGGTACTATATCTTGATCAGGTAAATGCATTAATCCATATGTAAAGAATGAATACATATAGTATTAAATACGTCAGAGAGCATTCATTCTAATGTCAAATTATGTTTCTAAATACAATTGATATACTACTAATTGTCGTAACAACATGCACTGAACTCTGAAAGTGAAAAAGACCCGTTAAACCTCCTGTAACATCAACTTGTTTGTCAGTAGCCTGCCTCAAATCAAAAAGTAATCTTACGTAGACCATGATCTTGTGTATTAAATCAATTGGGAGACACCTAAACATCACATGCAGATGCATAAATATGGAAAGTTGATGATAGAGAAGATGAATTCATCCTCTTTGTCATAAAGCTGAGTTGTTAATTTGCCGTTGACATTTATGTTGAATACAATATTTACGAATGAACCAGGTAGGAGAGATTGGGATGTTTTATATTTCGACTTGCCAGGATATATGGAATCTAAATACGGTATGAGTAAAATAATTATCATTGATGGATGGAAACTTTAATGCTGTTGATATATATATCTAAATACTTCTTCATAAAACCCAACTATTTGTATCTAAAAAATCTTGCGATTTGTAATACATAGTTATGCCCCTTCCTGAATGTAATAAGGTTTCTCTCCTCAAACTTCAAGCTATATTATAAATGTCACATGAACATATTTGATTTTTTTAGGAGGTGGTGTTTGGTATTCAACGTAAACGCAACGATAACGAACAGTGATCAATTTCGTAAGTCCCAAATAGAATACAAAATCAAGAATTGGGCAAACACGGACCCCTGGAAACATCAGAGGTGGAATCAGGTGCCTAGGAGGAGTAAGCATTTCCTGTTGACGGGTCACACCCGCCGTGAGCCCATAGTCTTGATCAGGTAAACGTTACATCTTGGGTTCGAAACGGCGCCTGGATCGAAAATAATTAGGCTGTCATAAGCAAAAAATAGTTAAACACGTGATATTTCCATTTCCGACCACGAGTCGAATGTTATCTGATGAGTTGTGTACCAATTTGTTGTTAATTTGTGTCTGTATTGATTTTGACTACGGATTGCTCCAGACAGGAACACGTGTCATCGGTCAGCAGAATATCTACTTCTCTAAGGCACCTAATTTTACCTCTGGTGTTTTCAGGGGTCCTTGTTTACTGTTCGTTATCTTGAACTTTTTCAGTGTGTTTATATGTTAAAAGATCATGTGCAACGTTCCTCTATAGTTCCTCTTATGGACATTTCATTTAAATCCTATCGTGTTCCTCAAAGAAATTATTCATTTGTATTCATTTGTATTCCCAGATATGTTTTAGTTTTAGCACATTTTGATATCTCTTTACTGTGGCAAGTACAGAGTGAAACCAACTCGTACATGTACATGTTTTGTATTCTATTTGTAACTTACGATATTGATCACTGTTCGTTGTCTTTGCCTTTATATGTATGTATAATAAAAGCTTTTATATAAGTCATAAGTTATTGAAGCAAATAACTGAAGGGGAGAAAAATATTCACCACATACAACGTCACACTGGCGGAGTCGTCACTGTGTGACATGAGGGCTATGCTACGAAGAAAACACAGTATCGATGAGTTTGAAATCAATTTTCTCATAAAAGGCATACCATTTCTGAAAAAATCATAGTGCCTAGTTCGGCAGAGGATGTGTAATCCTCCATGGCACTTGATCCTGCTTTCGCCGAATGTCTGTGTTGCCCTACATTCGACGTTGTATATGTTTTAGCTCACCTGAGCTGAAAGCTCAAGTGAGCTTTTTCAATCGCCTGTTGTCCGTCGTCTGTCCTCACATGTATGTCCGTTAACTTTTCACATTTCCGACTTCTTCTCTAGAACCACTGGGTCAAATTCAACCAAACATGGTACAAATGATCCTTGTGTAAAGGGAATTCAAGTTTGTTCAAATAAATGACCGGACCCTTCAAAAAGGGAGATAATCACAAAAATTCAAAATAGGGTGGTGACATTTAAATATCTTATCAAGAACCACTGGGCCAGAAGAGCTGAAATTTATATGAAAACTTTCTGATATAGTGGATATTCAAGTTTGTTTAAATTGAATCCCCGAAGATACTGTGGCGCCACAATAGGGGATCAAAATTTTACATGTGAATATCTAGGGGAACTCTTTAAAAATCTTCTTCTCAAGAACCAATTGGCAAGTAAAGCTGGAATTTATATTTGAAAGCTTCCTGATATAGTGGAGATTAAAGTTTGTTCAAATCATGACCCCCAGGGGTACTATGGGGCCACAATAGGGGATGAAAGTTTTACATGTGAATATATAGGAAAAATATTTGAAAACCTTCTTCTCAAGAACCAATGGACAAGAAAATCTGAAATGTATATGAAAACTTCCTGATATAGTGGAGATTCATGTTTGTCAAATCATCACCTCCTGGAGTATGATGGGGCCACAATAGGGGATCAATGTTTTACATGCGAATATATAGGGAAAATCTTTTAAAATATTCTCTACAAAAATCATAACTTATATCGGGGTCTTTTAAGCATATTTTATTAGATATCCATACCATGCACCAAATCACAGCGAAGTTTGGATAATAGAATCTCTTATTTGTAAACAAAACACATTTTTCATCATTCTGGAAATAATCACAAAAAAATTATATAAAATAATTGAGAACTTGCATTACTTTTTCAAAGGTTTTCATGCTTCTTGAAAGGTGCTTAAGCGAATTATGAAATAAAATGTTGATGTATTGATCCTCCTTAAGATAGAGCTTTTATTATATGTTATATGTCAATATCTTTCATTTCATAACATGATGTATGACATTGTGATCCTTGGTTTTACCAGAACAGCAAGGTGGTGTTGGTCATATTGGTGTTGAGAAATACCTGTGTTATGTGAATTCATTTTCAGGTATGTTGTGATCTTTTTGGCAACATTATGGGTTGAAAACTTTCACAGGGATAAAAATTTATGAAAATTCTTTTTGAAATCACAAATGCTGAACACACTCTAATTAAGGCTAGATCCTTTGATCCGTTCATGTATGTCGCTACACAAAGCGATATACGTGAGTGCATCAAAGGATTCTATTTTAATTAGATTGTGCTGAACAAGGACCAAGGCCACTCAGGTGACCTATGTAGCCCATGGGCCTCTTGTTTATATTGTGATTACCTTTAATACAATGTTAACTTCGCCAGTTTATATTTAATACATGTTATATCCCAGTCAATGGGACGGAAGAATATTAGTGAACTACTGTACCTATAACTGGGATGTCCTAAAATTCATAGACCTCCTTACAAACAACGATATATTTGCTGGTCTAAGTAATTTGTGTCATCCAAAGCCCCTGTCTTTACTCCTCCTGAAGAATAATTGACTAAGCGTCATGGATCACTCTCGGAGACAGTATTGTGGGAAATCTAGCATATCAGAGTGGTGTATTATCAAATGGGATTCTTAAAAACTTAAAATAGAAACTTCTAGTGAATTGAAATCCAGAACATTTATCTATCATCACAACATTAAAAACATATGCTTTTCAACACTTAATAGACCACTAACGTCCCGCACGATAATTTAAAGGCAAGAGCTTTGTAACATTATACAGTTGCTTCTTAACCAAAAATGGAAAAAGGAATATCTTATCTAGTCGTTTGAAGCCATTCGCAACCAAAATATTTTGTTAAAGCTCCACTCGATTTCTACTACACAAATACTCTGAATGATATTAAAAGCAATGCTGGAGTTCCTCTATGAGAATATCTTTGTAGTTTTCGGCAATCACGGTCTTCCAACAGTCAGTTGGAATTCCATGGGCACTAATTGGTGCTCCTCTATTGCTGACTATTTTTATATCTTATGAGGCACGAATTCATTCCAAATAGCTTTAACACGAAAAGAAGAAATCTCCTAGCGGGTGGGCTTTATTTAACATTTCGATATATTGACGATGTATTATCTATCAATAACAATGATCTTCCAATTCATATGTCGATTCAAATATATCCAACGAACTAGGAAATAAAGGACAACCACAGATCGTCCATGTCTGCTCGTACTTGGATATTTATTGAACATTGACATTAACGGCAAGCTAACTAAACAAACTTTATACAAACGGGACGATTTAAGCTTCTCCATCGTCAACTTGCCCCATATTTGTGTATAGCAATATTCATCATCCATGCATGGTGGTTGTCTCTCAACTTATTCGATACGCAAGAGCTTTGTCTGCGTATAATCAGTTGTTGAATCGAGGCAAGGCACTTATCAGACAAGTTGTTGTCTGCAGCAGGGGTTTCAACGTCACGTTTTAAAGGCAGCATTTTCGTAAATTCTATGGTCGTTATAAAATTTAGTTTACCAAAATATGACCTATCATTGGAGTCCAACATGCTGTCTTGATGTATTTCATAACCATTGTTAGAGAGCCGTTTTCACCACACTGATTTGACTACGGACTGTTCCGTTGTACACTGATCACGACCTATGCGGCTCACGGCGGGTGTGACCGGCAACAGGGGACTGCTTACTCCTCTCCTAGACACCTGATCACTTCTGGTGTGGTCCAGGGTCCGATGTATTGCCTATCTTGTTTTATTGTATTATATATTGGACTTACGAATCTAGATCAGCTGTCTTTATCTTTGCCTTTACATGTGCACTGTATGGTCATATTGAATATTGGTCAGTTTTTGCTCCATCTCTAGGCCTAAGAGGTGCAATAGTCTTGAAATTTACAATTTATGTCCTCCCCTTGTCCCAAACACAATTCATCGCAAATGTTGAAAGATTTAATAGTAATTATCAAGAATAATTTAAAAATGTTCAAGTGTTCGCCTAGAAGCCATATTTGCCTTTTACGTTACCTATTTGTATGATATATGATCAATACCTAAAGAAAGGGTTTTAATGAACTTTGTCCATGTTCTCAGTGATCTTGTTCCTTCATAAATGACCTATCTCTAAACGTCCATGTCCCAAGGAATACCCCTGTCCAAAGTAATATTTGTGATCAATAATTTCGGATGAATGGTTTAGGAGATAACCTCGAAAAGATGGACACTACGGCAATTATACCGGTATACATGTTCTCGTGGCACTACATTGTTCACTTTTATAAAGTTTTACTTCCATATTTCTGACTTCCAACATTTTGATTTGAGCATCACTGAAGAGACATAATTTGTCGAAATGCGCATCTGGTGCATCAAGATTGGTATCGTACATGATTTATATTAAAGCTCTTGTGTTAATTTCAGTCAACAATATAAAGTTCATAGGGTCATATAGTCTATTTTGTTCATATAGTGCATGGAAATGTGTCAAAAAGAAAACATTGAATTTTATCAATAGTGTAAAAACTGTCCTCTGCACAGGATTACATTTATGAATGATAATGTAGGTATTTGTTATCATATATATTTGTACTTACATGTACCTGTCAGGTCCATTGAAATTGTCCAAACAAGTTGGCCCTAAAGAAAAAACGGGGGTATTAGTCAAACATAATCAAAATTACGAATCAAAAATGTTTGATTTCTGTAATTTTATTTACATCTAAGCTAGCATCAGATTTCATGACTTAAACATTTTATTGTGGTTCTGATGCAACAAATGCTCAAACGCTTAGAAATTAAGAATAGATGTTTAATATTGCATAAATCAAAAGTCAAATGTTTAAGAAATCGATGATTTATTGACTTGCAAGCAGAGAATATTGACTATTGAGAGGATACATACAATTGTAAAGATTCTTCGGAGAGTAGTCCTTGTCGGGACATCCCACTCGGCCCTTACATGACGTAAAATCCAAGTTATGATCTTGACTAAGTACAGGGCATGTACCTACATAAAATAAAGCAATCATATTTACATCCAACATCACTAATTTTATGTTTTGTGGGGGTAATAACATCACAAAATGCCAATATTCACTAGCGGTAAACGGATGTTCGTAACTGCAGTTACCCGCATCCAACATGGCATCAGGCGAAAAAGGTCGGAATTATTGATTGCTTTTATTCAATCTCTTAGAGGATACTGCATATTGTTTATATCAGAATTGCTAGATCCCTAGAAATTAATCGGTTATGAAGCGGTGGCCCTTTGAAAAAAAGAAATCTACGCCTTACTTTCGAGTATTCTAAAAATATGGTGATGTTGGTAACTTGAAAATGGGGTGTTCGTAACAGCTAGTTCAATTTTGAATCAATATGTTTGTTTTAAAAGTACTACTGAAAATTTGGGATGCCCGTAACTACCGAGTATGTATTGGAATGTAATGACAACAAACTAGAAATAAAAGTCCATACCTGTTTCGTACTTGGATATTTTATTGAACATATACATTAATTAACGGCAAACCAACAACTCATCTTCGATTTCAGCTTTTCCGTCGTCAACTTCCCATATTTATGGAGTAACATTCCATCATTACCTGCATATGGTGTGTATGTCTCCATCTTATTTGATAAGTTGTTTTTTTTAAATCAAGACTAGCTACTTACAAACAAATTGTTGCAGGGGTTTCAACAGTCACGTTGAAAGGCAAAATTTCATAGATTCTATGGTCGTTATAACGATTTAGTTTGCCAGTAAGGCCTTCCATTGGATACAATGCTGTCTGACGTATTTCATGCATGTAGCAATTGTTAAGCCGTTTGTTTTATACTCTGATTTTGACTACGGATTACTCCGTTTACCTGATCAAGACAATGGGTTCACAGCAAGTGTGACCGGTCGACAGGGAATACTTACTGGAAATACCACGGACCAATCGAAAAAGTGGGCATTCAAAAATCTACATGAGCAGTACATATTGTAAAATCATTAACATATGAATAAAGAAAAGCTCTGTGTAATGGATGAAAAATTTACCTCCTGCTTATCAATATGGAAAGTTTTCAAGATCCGCAATTGTTGGGGAATGAAATAAAATCTAAAGTATAAATATTGTATATTGATACTTACACCACTCTTTGCATGACTGACTCATGTTAATCTTAATATACGGTACCAATTTTGATGCACCAGATGCGCATTTCAACAAATCATGTCTCTTCACTGATATTCGTGTAAAGGCAAAGATAACGAACAGTAATCAATCTCGTAAGTCCTGAATAGAATACAAATACAAAACTTGACCAATCACGGATCCCTGGACACACCAGAGGTG
>CAJDSM010025491.1:455-15140 GCA_903981925.1 Ostrea lurida | reverse complement strand
AGATTTTTGAAAATTGGTCACTTTTTGCCACGCCCCCCAAGAGTCCTGAAATATGCAATTGATGTGGCCATCTTGTCTCAAAGATGCTTCATACCAAATTTGAAAAGAATTGGATTGGTAGTTATCAAAAAGATAAAAATGTCCAATTGTTATCGGACGACGCAATACGACGGACGAAGACCAATTGCAATAGTCACTTGAATTTACTCAGGAACGAAACGACATCAAAATGGTTGATCCACTGTTCCTTTGCAACATAAGTTTTGCCGGAAGCCATAGATCAAATAGACAGTTTACTTATAATATTGCGTCCGATGTTTCAACAAAGACCGTAAAGTCAATTGTGCGAGACGGGGGTGGATATAAATGTTCGACACAGAGGAGGATTAACGGAATAATGGAATGACACATTGTTAAGTCATCATTACCCATGCTCCACGCAACACGGGTAGAGGACAGTCAATGACACAAAAGAACGACGCAGTTTTGTTATAAACTCTGATTAGAAATTCAAAATACACACATGTTCAATGATAATTGCACGACTTCTCAGTTAAGAAATCAATCCAAATTAGCTGAATCAATAACTTTATAAAGCTGTATATAATTTGATAAAGCTACATGTACATGTATATATAGCTGCTATACATGTAAATAGTTTATAGCTAAATATAAATATGGTGCTGCTGTACCTAGTTTAAAAAGAAATTATTTTCAAATTATTCACTTTTGCTACTTTTCTTTATCAGAACGGTAACATTTAAATCAGGGATGGGGGGGGGGGTGGGTGGGGGTAGGTGGTCATTTTCATGTATATTTTGTTTTTGTATTTTGTTTATCAATTATTATAATATTTAAAGAAAAATTGTAGTCAACAATCATATGAACTGTCTGGCTATAAAAAATATAATTCAAATGGACAAGTAAGTATTAATTTTGTTGAACTCTAGAAATGGAGGTCCCAAGTCGCGATAAAGAGCTCTCAATGCTACGACCAAGAGTGCTGCGTCATTTCTAGTATTTCAACTTCCGCTTGTGACGAGCCACATCTAATTCATCACCTTAGAGCACGTGGATTTTAATGAGCTATCTTAATCAGCAAAGACATTTTCGCACCACACGGTACGAAAATGCATATATTCTAAGCGGTGAAGATAAACAGAATTTGGTAAATTCTTGAATGGGAAGTAAAACGACCAAAATTCTAAATATTCACGAGAGTACGTGCTACATAAGGTAATTAAACCAAAATGTGAAACAATGCGAGCGAGATATGTGAAATCACCTACCTTAAGTCCATTCACACCTCCTGTAGTACAGACCGGGAGAAAGTTGAAAGATTCTGTCAATGCTTTCTTAAGAAATTCTTTTAGACTATATTTCCCTGTATAGCTAGCGTACGGTTTTTCCCCATAATAACGCATTTATTGAAAGTTTATTCAAGCGATTCGGTCTTTTGTCATTCAGTCGGGAATGTCGATAAATGCGAGACGCGGGTATGTTACTTAATAAGGACATATCACATTACAAAACTTCTGATTTTTTTTTTAAGTGGGGAGGGGGATGCAAAAATAATTCTTTGAATGCCAAAAAATGGCTGTAAATGTGTTTTAAATAAAACATTTTGCATAGTTTTCGAGTGTGAAAGCAACGAAATTCCAATCTTGCGATAGGCATGATACATGTATATTTACACTATATTTTACGCACCTTTATATATAATGTGACATCATGCGAGTAGGGTTTGAAAACAGTTGTTAGCCATTTTATAAACGGATTATATTTAATCGACAAACAGGCTAATTGTGACATTATGACTTTGTAGATAACATTTCATTAGAGTGTTTTTGCCACTTACTGGAAGATAGCTATCAGTAGAAGGGATGAGAATATTTATGAATGAAAAGATATACATGCACAGTAATTTACTGAAATATAATTTAATTTCATTTTAAGTGATTACTTAGCGCCGCTTCTCTTGGGCTAAAACACTTTTTAAAAATTCAGATGATTTTTCCATGAACTACCTTCGTAAAGCGGAACTACTTTATTCGCCACTTTTAAAATGGCTACCACGAAACGCATACAGCCACTTGGTGAAGTTTAAAAGTTATTTGCTGCGGATAGATTTTAAAAAATCTTACCTCAATATCTAGTCAAATTTCCTTTCATTCTGATTATATCTCCTTTAGCCGCCCTGGTATTGAATTATAACTATAAAGATCTCTGCTTTCATGTAAATTTCCCACACTGTCCAATTTCCGTCAGAAGTTTATGAAACAGACACGGGTTTCTAGTGTAACCCGATGTTTTATATTTAAATCCGGTGATTGTGTTGGTCATCTTGCTAATTAGATTATTAATTTGTTATTAGTAATGAAATGTTTACTGATATTCGCTCGATGAGTAAATGAACAGTCCTTGAGCACAGTACTATCGTCTATTCATGAAAATGTGGTTGTTCTTTGGAAAATTCGTCAAGATTCTAGCATTATTGTTTCATTGGATCTCAGTTAATGCACCCATACCTTGGGGAAAAAAACCCAAAACAAAACACAGCACATCGACCCCGACATCGACACAGAAGTCGGGGATAGTAGACCTACATTTCATCTGCTGTCGAGACCTTGATATTCCCTATTTTTATTACTGTGTGAATGATACGTCCTTTCTGTTTTATCAGAATTTTCATGGTAGATCTCGGTATTCCTAAAGCCCTTAATGAATATTAGACACATAAATTTCCAATCACTTTATGCGAATTTTCTGCATGTTTACATTGTTTAGTTAACGCAGACGACAAAATGATATGTGTACACGTCATCAATTAAGTACACTGTTGTAAAAATAAAAAGGAGAATTCTTTTGTCTATTTATAGCGAGGGGCCCAATTATCGGTTGTTAATCTCAAATACAGCGCTATTTGGGAGCGGAGTGGCTAATAATCGTATTATGTCCCATGAAGTAATTATTTTGTATTTCTTAGAAACATATGTTCACGTCATCACTGGACTGTACATTCTTTCGCTATCGATTTACATTATCTAGAATACTTGAGGCCATGGGTCAAGAAATAATCCAACAATTGAAGTCTGATTGAACATTATTTTGTCGGGGTAATATGAAATTAAACGATAAGAAACGACTCTTATATTTTTTCGGCTGATTTAGGTATCACCGAAATTTTGGACGGTAAAACTTTAGTATCAATGCGCTTCGATTCCGTTTTAAGGTCATATCCGAACGACTCGTGATTCTCGCTTTGAAATGCCAAGCGTTTGGGAAAGGAGCAATCACTATTTATTTACATGGCGGCCAGGTCACGAGTGGGGCTTGAACTCACGGCATTCCAGTTGCGAAGCAAACAAAGAGTACCATTGTTGATGGATAAAATCAGAGTGGTGTTTAAAAAGTATCTTTTTTATTTACTGATACTAGATATGAATATTTCCTTTTTCAATTTTTGTTTAAGAAGCAACTGACATACTGTCAAAAAGGCCGTCTTTAATTCATCGTGAGGAATGGTTGTGTAAAGTGTTGAAATGTCATACTTTTTGATGTTGTTAATTTGAGATAAATTCCGGGATTTCTTTAGATTTTATTTTTTAGATTTTTTAAATTTGCAACACTTCCGGCATTTGCTGTTGTACAATAAGTCTGAAGCTTCTCCTTCAAAGCTGTCGATATTTTCTTGAGGAAAAAAGATAGGGGCTTGAATTGGTAGAACATACTGGATCCAGCAATGTATCGTCGTGTGTAAGGGTTTTAATTTTGTGACGTTTTGGGATCCATTATAGGTACGGTAACTCATAGTCATCCGTCCCATTGACTGGGATATTCCATGTGTTTAAAACTGAAGTATGACTTTGAAGAATATTATCCTTTGAAAGAGCAGTTGGAGTATAAGGATAACTACCAACAACCTGTTATTGGCAACGTCCATAATCTACAATTCCAAGTGTGGACTAGCTTTGGCTTCTTCAAATAACGTATTTAATCTCTCCATGGAACAAAGTAAAGTTTTGTGCGAATGTGATGTGGCCCTAACTGTCGGTTGACGTAAGATAATTTGAATCGTGTATGTTTTGGTCTTTTATATGAACGATGCGGCGTGTAGTTGTGTAGTTCACATGTTTTGGAAATTAAAAAAAAAAAGATAGAAGGTTAAAACCTACGCGTTTTGATATGTAGGGAACCTTAAAATTACGGGAGTCCGTACAATTGCAAACACCCCCCCCCCCCCCAAAGGCACGATGTCTGCAATGTAAATGCTGGAGTCCATAGCCTTTACTATATCCTAAAAATCACAAGGAAGATAGCGCAGAATTTAATCGCACGTGTATCATATGACAACTTTGACGCTAGATGGCGTGTAAGTCATGTATTCAGTTTACCACAACACCTATCAATGTCGTCCAGACAAGTAAGCTAAGTGACTTGTTAATTACGCCCAGACAATTTTGGACAATTCGGTGGAGGAGTGGGTTGTTGTTGGTTTTAAATGGATAAATCGTACGTGCAGCACTGCTCATATCATTCTGATGAGTGCGCTAGAATAATAAAGCCCTATTTTCTTTGGCGTTTTACCTGTGTTATGTTGTTCGTCTTCCATCACTTCAATATAGCAGATGTTTTGAATTCAATATAGTGTATTAAGGACCCTCTCTACACTGCACACAAAAGAGCTAGCAATTTTAAGCAATTAGAGTTATCTGCCCTTAGATCTAAATTGAAATATTCAGTAATATTGTGGGTATTACCGAATTCTTAATCAGTTCAAGCATTTGTAACATGTCAGTAGGTAAATATAAGTTAACTGAACTCTTTATTTGCATGTTTTGTTTTCATTCAAGTGAGCAATGATGATTTTTTGTCATCAATACTTCATATCTTTGAATTTTTTTTCCTGGGGATAAATGGCCCGTACCATATATCAAAAACTACTTAATATTAACACCTTAATGTGATTTAATTTTCTCAGTGTATATAAAAAAAATCGTTAGTATATAGAGGGTCCTTAAAGATAGCCAAGTCATTTCCAATTCTATCTTTCACTGGAATAAGGTGCAAGGTTGAAGACATTATCAAAGGTAGTCGCACATTGTATTTTCTGAGATTAGAAATCTCGATTCTGCACCTTTACAACAGTGTCACCTCGGTATATCGCCACCCTGACTAGTGTCACCTCTAGTATACACGCCACGCCTGCTACAACAGTCACCTCGGTATATCGCCACCCTGACTAACACAGTCCACCTCGGTATATCGCCACCCTGACTACACGGTACTCGGTATATCGCCACCCTGACTACCCGGACCCTCTATATCGCCTCCCTGACTACACAGTAACCTCTGTATATCGCCACCCTGACTACACGGTCACCTCTGTATATCGCCCACCCTGACTTACCACAGTCACCTCTGTATATCGCCACCCTGACTACACGGTCACCTCTATATCGCCACCCTGACTACACCGGTCACCTTCTGTATATCGCCACCTGACTGACACGGTCACCTCTGTATATCGCCACCCTGACTACACGGTCCCTCTGTATATCGCCACCCTGACTACACGTCACCTCGGGTTATATCTTTACCAGACTTCACGGTCACCTCTGTATATCGCCACCCTGACTACACAGTACTCGGTATATCGCCACCCTGACTACACATTCACCTCGGTATATCGCCACCCTGACTACATGGTCACCTCTGTATATCGCCACCCTGACTACACAGTCACCTCGGTATATCGCCACCCTGACTACACAGTCACCTCTGTATATTCGCCACCCTGACTACACGGTCACCTCTGTATATCACTACCATGACTACACGGTCACCTCTGTATATCGCTACCATGACTCTACACGGTCACCTCAGTATATCGTTACCATTGACTACACAGTCACCCTCGGTATATCGTTGCCATGACTACAACAGTCACCTCTGTATATCGCTACCATGACTACACGGTCACCTCTGTATCGCCACCCTGACTACACAGTCACCTTCGCGTATATCGTTGCCATGACTACACAGTCACCTTTGATATCGGTTTACCCTGACTACACGGTTCACCTCGTATATCGCTACCAGACTACACGGTCACCTCTGTATATCGCACCCATGACTACACGGTCACCTCTGTATATCGCTACCCTGACTACACGTCACCTCTGTATATCGCTATCATGACTACACGGTCACCTCAGTATATGCCCCCTGTAATCACCTCGTATATCACCTGACTACACATCATCCTCGGTATATCGGCCACCTGACTACATCAGTCACCTCGTATATCGCCACCCTGACTACACGGTCACCTCTTTATTATCGCCACCCTGACTACACGGTCACCTCGGTACATCGTCACCCGTTGTATTGCTACCCTGCATACCGTCATTGAAATGTGCAGAAAAACCGTTATAAGACCAAAGTCGTTTATCAACATCCGTCATACGGGTATTAAAGGCCATATTACCATTACACGTCCCTGATGAAGATACAAGTATATTAGCTTCAGAAGTCCTAAATATATGATAGGCCCGACCTCCTGTACTGTGCGTTGAATTATGACATACTTAAGATGGTCCATTATACTAACTTTTTATATAATTTTATTAGCAAGCAAAACTAATTTTTCGGAAAAAAATCACAACAAATTCATGTAGAATAATTTAGAGCTTGTATGACTTTTTCGATGGTTATTTTATCATATATTAGGCCTATTACGTTTGACAATAATTAAATCGTCTGAATTCCTTTATTTTAAGGGACAATTGCTAAAATAAAAAAACCTCAATGCTATTATTTAATTTTTGCTTTGCATGCATACCTAGGTGTAAAACTTCAACTGGCACAGATACCTTGAATCATATTACACCAAAATGATCGCTTTATGATAAATCGATTTTATTTTTGCAGAAACATTGCGTTTCCTTATATTATAAACGAAAAGTATAAAGTTATCATATAAACAATTACATGTACAACACAAAGAATGCTTAACATATACCGACAATTCGGAATGGTGTATTAGATGCAGATCCGTAAACCTCTGGGAAAATACCCAACTCTTCCAAATAAAAAAACAACCCAACGATTTACAGTGGTGTTAAAACACCTACTCTCTATGAATTCGTCCAATTCCCAGTAATAATGGCAAAAATAATAATCATCAACATATTCAGATTTCATTTTTCTTTTCAGAAAAGAGCATTTTTCTACAGTTTTATAGCTCATACTCTAGCCGACTTCTTTATACAATGGTATGGGGTTTGAAGGTACCCATTACCATCATGGATATTAAAAGTGATATTTCTTTCTTTCTTTTTCATTAGGAAAACATCAATATATATCATTAACTCAACCAACTAGAACTTATGTTATTGAAAGTGTACAACATAACAATAAAACAGGCTGAATAAACCTTTATATGACAGTCTGTAGTATTGAAAGTATAGCTATGTCATTTACTGGATGAAAAATTCAAGGTCGAAATCATGCAGTGCATCTAAGATCAAAGAAGTGAAGATACAAAATGTATGCAATTTTTATATTTGATTTTCTCAAGACACGTATAATGCACGGTTTTCATTTTGGAAAGTGAGTATATCATGAATGTAAATCAGATATTTTGTAACAAAATTAATTCAATAACCACCAATATGTGTTTGTGAAACACTGATGCCCCCGGATTCCACATGCCAGTGGTTGGGGCTTGCCAAAACGATTACGCATGTGAAATTTGAAAGTCTATCACTTACATTCAAAAGTTATGGTCAAATTTAAAATGTTCATTCAAGGTCAGGAGGTCAAAAGTTTTGGTGCCAGTGGAAAGGTTCTTTCATAAAGAATACACATGTGAAATATGAAAGTCTTATTGCTTACCATTCAAAAATTATGGCCAATGGTAAAGTTTTTGAAAAGTAGGTCAAAGTTCAAGGTCAATGTCAGAAGGTAAAATATGTTGGTACCACTAGAAGGAGCTTGTCATAAGAAATATACATGTGTTATATGAAAGCCATATCACTAACCATTCAAAGTTATGGCCAATGTTAATTTTTTTTTAAAGTAGGCCAAACTTCAAGGCCGGGAGGTCATAGATCGCGATACCTGTAGTGTATTCCGGATTCTTATTGCATCCGGTTTGTATTTCAGTTTGCTGTTCCGGTTGTCGTGCGATATGTAAATTACCCGAACGCATGTGCTCATGCATTTTTGTTTCTTTTTGGTGCTCAAGAACCACAGAGTAAGTGCCCATTTACCTTTTTCTATGCATTTTTTATGTGCTTCATAGATGTCTGCATTTATTAATACGTTAAATCTTGTAAATGATGAATTAGATTACCTGATTGATAAGCGTAGGTTGTGTGCATTTATGCTCCATAAACACTGTATTTTACGTATAAGTAGATTATATGTTTAGACAAACACATTCCTCTATGTTTATGTTAAATCCCGTAGATATCTGTTTTGAATACTGTTTCGTTGGGTAAATTTTCTATGGAAGCCCTGAAGAGACTTAATAGACATACTATTTTACAGCCCATGTAAATCTTAGTTAATCCTGATACAATTTTCACTATCTGTGTCTTATGTGTTGTTTATAGATAGTCTTTAGTCATATTGTAAGAAAGTATGGTGTGCCATTCAAGTCATTTACTGATAAGTACATTTGTATATGGTATGAATGTTCTAAGTTTGTGTATTTGTTTATTTAAGTGTTTCACCCTCTCCGGAGGTCTGTAACTGACAACTATGTAATAAAGACTCCAATCCGTTTGCGATCTTGTTACTGTACAATACCAGTAGAAAGGGTTTATCATAACTCATAAGGTACACAAATGTTTAAAAGGAAAATTCTATCACTTACCATTCAAAAGTAATGGCCAATGTTAAAGTTTTTCAAAAGTAGACCAAACTTCAAGGTAAGGAGGTCAAAAGTGTTGGTACCAGTAGAAAGGGCTTGTCATAAGAAACACACATGTTTAATATGGAAGTACTATCACTTAACATTTAAAAATTATGGCCAATGTTAAAGCATTTGAGAAGTAGGTCAAACTTCAAGGTCAAGGTCAGGAGGTAAAACAGTTTTGTACCAGTAGAAAGGGCTTGTCATAAGGAATAAACATGTGTAATATGAAAGTACTATCACTTACCATTTATAAGTTATGGCCAATGTCAAAGCGTTTGAAAAGTAGGTCAAACTTCAAGGTCAGGAGGTCAAAATTTTTAGTACCAATTGAAAGGGCTTGTCATAAGGAATAAACGTGTAATATGAAAGTCCTGTCACTTAACATTCCAAAGATGTTTTCCTGCAGACAAAAACAAAAAACAAAAACACCCCCCCCCCTAAAAAAAACCCGGACAAACGGACAGACCAAAAACTACATGGTAACGTCAATCCGTTCGTCTCCGTTCCTTTGCGTTTCGAATCCGTTTCTCTTGTGGTCAATGCGTTCCTTGTCCGGTGAAGTCCGATCTTTCCGGCGGAAAGTTTTGAGCATGTTTCGGAGGATTTTTAATTAAGACTTAGTATTCTATTCTAATGCTTTTTTTAAAAAAGTGTTTTATGATTAAAACATATGATTTTTTTTTTACTGTTCTTTATTAAAAGTTCATTGAAATGAATTCAATGTGCATCTTGGTGCATTCGATATGCATTGAAGTTCGTTTGGCTGACCAGTTGGGTCCTATTCGGTAAATCGATGCGCCGTACAAACAAATATGTCTGTCGATAGGTTGGAAATTCGAATTTGTGACATTCGGAGGCTGATGAGAACGATTTAAAACATTTGTAAGGTTAGTGAAGGGGCAAGAGTAGTTGGGAAATGTTTAGGGGATTTTTTGATAGCTTGCATTTGGCCAGGTTTTGTGAGTAGATGGAGAAATAAACGCAGAACCGAGCGCAGGTTTTCGTGTGTAAGAAATATACAGATTTTTGGTCATTAGGAATTGTAGCTCTCCGGTCTGTCAACATGATTTTTTCCGTAGAGCTACAATTTTGCAATATATATATACTTTTGACAAAAATCAACAAACGGCTTAACTTTGGAAAAAACAGGTGATGAAAAAATAATGCCCAGAAGCTTCACATACATTACCATACAAAGAAAGAACCTTGCCTTCTTGAAATATTTTTAAAAATGCATTTTCTAGAGATATCACGTGGTAATGACGATATGTGGACTGAAACCTATTCGGGACATACCCGACTCAACACCATTTCATTCACAATAATCTGAAATAGAGAGGGAAAGATTAAACCTACCTATTATTGTTTCATACTTAATGGAAAAGTACATTGGAGATTTGGTGAAGGATATTGCTTGAATAACGTATCGCATTCTTGAGTAATTTATCAAAATCTAGTTGCTATACACACACAAATATGCTATGCTTGACCTGTTTGTTCGGTAAATAAAGCCCAATCACTGCAATAATTCATTCTGAAAAATCCATCATCATCAAAACAAAACCCACACGGGTTATATTCATGTTATACTGCAAAAAACAAGTGTACCCTCCTATTTGTACTGAAATATTTGGGAACATTTCTTGTGAATTGATACCTCATTCCTGTTGTGATCAAAAATCAAAATTCATTTCAATATCAGTAACAGGTTTTTATTAGACGAGTGTGTGGATTTTAGCACAAAGTTTTGTTAGATGCATGGCGCATGTAGAGGTATGATACTTTCTTGTATTTAGGGCGCTCTGGTTGGAGCGGAACTTTTATTTCCTAGATATATGTTGAAGCTCTCTGATGAACGTGGAAATCGGTCATTTTGGCCTCGTCAGGCCATCTCAAATCGGAGATAAACGTAAAAAAAAAAAATACTCAAAGACATAGAATTCATCAAAATTTCAACGATTTTGCTTTGATAGAATACATAAACATAAGGCCAAAGAGACAGGAAGACGTGAAACGTCACGAAACGGCTGAATACCTACAGTTACTATGCATCGAATGATTTCGGCTTCCTGAAGTTTTTCTTTCAATTTTTTTTTTCAAACATCGGTGATGTACGGCAGTGGGGGTTCTAAAACGTACCAACGCTTGCCACGTCACGAGACCACTACTTTCAAGGTCATACCCTAAAGACCCGTGATTCTCACTTCGAGATACCAAGCGTTTGGCGAAGGAGCAATCACTGCTTCATCCGCCAAAAAGGGGCAACTTATCCAGCTCGCCAAAGTAACGCGATATAGGGTGTCAGGTATAGAATGTAGCACTCTGTTGCCAAAAGTACTGACAGATAAGAGTAAGAGTACTGGGGCATATGGTGTTTTTATTGTTATAATCATACTAATGATTTTGGGTGCAAAAGAGGACCCTTTTGATATTTTCATAACTATTAATCGTATCTTCTTATGAAATTTCAAGGCATATGCAATAACTTATCAGAAGAGTCGGATCACGATGGGTTAACAGGCGTGGATCTGGGTTAACAGGCGCGGATCATGGGATCAGATGATTCTCTAAATGTCACGGCGTCCTACTTCTTGACTAAATAGAAATACCTTTGCACTTGAAAGACCCTTTCTGCATCGACAGGAATTGTAGTCTCGGTGTGAATGACACAATAATACAAGTCTCTATAGAACTTACACGTGTGCGGTATTTTTAATGGTCATCGTCGATGAAACTATTACTAATCAATGATTTAGAAGGTTAGGACGGTGAAAGATATAGAGCAAATTATTTATGATATTGAACAAAAGAAGAAGAAAGAAACGAGGCAAATGTAAGAAACGTAAGTGAAGACCAGGATCACAAATCCAACAAATGATTCTCCGGATTACTCCGTTTACCTGATCAGACAGGATTTTAAAGCGGAATGTGATCGTCAACAGGGGATGCTTACTCCTCTTAGGCACCTGCTCCGACCTCTGGTATGTCCCAGGGGTCCGTGTTTGCCAAACTCTTGCTTTTGTATTCTATTTAAGACTAACAATATTGATAACTGTTCGGTTTTTTTTTTTTTGGCTTTACAAAACTAAAGAGTTGGGCAAACACGGACCCCTAGGTACACCAGAGGTGAAATCAGTAAGCATCCCCTGTCGACCAGTCACACCAGTCATGGAAAAACAGACTTCTAAATATACCAGAGGTGGGATCAGGTGCCTAGGAGGAGTGAGCGTCCCCTAATGACCGGTCACACCCGTGGTGAACCCCCTATATTGATCAGGCAAAGGGTGTAACCTGTAATCATAAGAACGGTCAAACACTTGGTATTAAACACTTCTGGCATCATTCAGCCCAGTTGTATTTGTAAATTAAATCATAACAACTTTAAAATTTGCCCAAGTGCTGACTTTAAACAAGACTGTTCAAATTCCTGTAACATCAAATTATTGTCAGTACGCTGCGTCAATATAGGAACTGATCATACGCAAAACATACTCCCGCACAATATGAATCAGTTGAGAGACATAAATACCACAATGCAGGGCATAATGGAATGGTATGAGAACTTGACGGTGAAACTGAAGTCATTTCGGCTTTCTGTATATTGGATATTGATGTGCTTTTCATGTATATTTCATGCTAGTGTACTTAAATATGAATATGCCCAAACGCGTCTGTCGTAATATAGAATACTAGTATTGTTCTAGCTTTACATGTGTAATTAATTCAATTAAACAAATTTCTAAATAACTATCCAGACAAACAGCCTTTTACCAGTGAAATTCGCTAATCGTGAGCGCCGCGGTATGACTAGTGACTTTGAAACATTCGTATGCTGTCAGTTCGGATTTTTTATTACCAAATATTTGGCTATCACTCGACTAAATCATCCGAGTACTGGACTAAGAATTAATAGATGAGATAATAAAACATCGTCGATGTATCAAAATGTCGAATTAAAGACTACAGTTAGATATGGGGTTTTTTCTTTTCATGTAGAAGCTTTTGAATAAAGAATATAAAAATGCGTCAAAGACAGAAATGGCCGGGTTGCTGTAAATATGTTGATTTCTATTTTGTTGAATGAAGTGCATGCATAAAATTTCACCAAACTTTCTATTGGCCTTATAGGATGCTTATATTAAATACTAACAATAGAAAGATCAGCAATTAACATACATGTAATAAAATAAACCATACAATCAACAGCGTCACATACCATACTAGTAATGAATAATACGACTGAAAATATTCCGTAAACAGAAAGTAGGTGTCGGACAGGTTCTGAAATCGGATCCCCAATATGGGACCATCAGCTTGATGATGGATATCAAAGGTCATTAGGCTGCGATAATTAATTGCTGAGTAAAGTGTTACGAAAATTTGCACTATGAAGAATAACACTGGAAATATTCAAGTCGGTAAACAGGAAGTGGTGACGGACAGGTCTGAATCGGATCCCACAATATGGGACCATCAGCTGATTATGACTATCAAAGGTCATTACCGGCTGACGATAAATAATTTGCGAGTAAAGTGTTACGAAAATTTGCACTAACATGAATAACACTGGAAAGTAGTCCAAGTCGGTAAACAGGAAGTAGGTGTCGGACAGGTCTGAAATCGGATCCCACGATATGGGACCACCCGCTGATGATAAATGTAAAATGTCATGAGGCTACGACAAGTAATTACTGAGGAAATTGTTACAGAAATTATTTCTCCGCCATTCACCATTCTATTAGCCGGTTTTGCACTCGTGCAACCCTACCAAAACAGGTCAGCAAACAAAGGAGCACAATTTATGCCCATGGGAATTCCAACAGACTGATGGATAGACCTGATCATCAAAGACTACACAGATGTTGTCATTGGGGAACTCCAGCTGATACTAGTATTCACGATTTCTGACCAGGAAACATCAATTTCTCCGTATCTCTCTTTGATCTACATCTATCATGAACATTCTACTCTTGTTTCAACAGTGCGATATACAAATACATGTATACAAACTGAAGCATCTTCACAGTATTCTGATAAGAGTTTACCAGCAGGAACTGAGAGTATTAACTAAAATGGACTTTCTAATATAATTAATAACTCTATACCTTTCTTTCTCCCAACAACTAAACATCACAGGGTTTTTAGGTTTCGTTAATAGAATGAACAGCTGATTAAATGTTTCTTACACTTCATTTAGAAACACTGAGTGGGATTAATCAATATAATCGGTGAAAATTTTAATTAAGATCTTTCAATTGATTTATTCATTGATTCCATCCTAATATCCACGATTATTTTCATCAGGTCTGGGCACATGCTGGACGTCAAGGTAATCTTCGCCCCGGATGTTGGCCTCTACGTAATGGTCATTTTCAGTTGGGCCTGAAATCAGTTGAACAAGAACTAATTATATCAATTAAAAAGCTGAAAATTGTCTTTTCCGAAAAGCTTAGCAAGATTGAGATTCTCTTAAGTCGTTTTAAAATCTATAAACACGATAGGCACACGTTCAGATAGATAGTACATGTAAAACGACGTATTTTTCTTATATTGTCATTGAACTTTATAAAATCTTTGTAAGCATAGTTCTAAATCCTGTTTAAATTGAATATGATAAATTAAATTTGAAATTAAGTTACCTTTTCGTAATTTCCAACACTGATACGTAAATAGTAAGAAAAAGAGGAGGGCTAGAAAGCTGGTAACGCCCACACCGGCAATAAGAGGTGTCCTGGACGAGACAAAAACAGACATTTAAC
>CAJDSM010025486.1:8761-19497 GCA_903981925.1 Ostrea lurida | reverse complement strand
TGGTCAATCAATGAGCCGGCCCACAGGTCAATCAGGAAATAGGCCTAGCGGTCAGTCTATGAGCAGGCCCACTGGTCAATCAGGAAATAGGCCTAGCGGTCAGTCTATGAGCAGGCCCACTGGTCAATCAAGGGAGTAGACCTGATAGTCAGTCCTCTAGACCAGCTCAGAAACGGAAAGCATATGACAGTGAAAACGAAAATGTCTTAGTGTGTGGGCCACCAAAACCTGAGCCGGATTTGAATCCATTTGATCGTATTTATCAACAAATCAAGAAAAAGAATCCTAAACCAGGTTAGCTTGTCTTCCTCTTCAAAATTTACTCATATCAGTAGGAATCTTATCTAGAAATACATTGTATGTATCATATCAGACTCAGTAGGAATACATGTATTATCTAGAAATATGTCTCCTATCTGTCTCTTCTTTTGTCATGATTAAATATAATTCCATTGTATCACTAAGGTGCAAGATGAAAAGTTGAATGTCTGACAAAAAACTAAATTCACATGTCTGTAGTTTTCACCAGGACCCCCGACCCCCCCCCCCCCCCCCCCCCCCCCCCCCCCGCTTAATAACTAAATACATGTATGATGAGTATGAATCAATTAAACACAGTAAAACATACAACTTTACATGTATACCATATCTACCAGTGCTTAAACATTAAATTATTTTATGTGACTTAAAATTTAACATTATTTAAAAGCTTCTGCAGTTGAAGAAAAATGTCTAGCTGTGTCGTTTATCTTGACATTTAGATGTAGTGAGGTGTTTTTTCTTACTATCCAGTAACAGTATTTGAAACTCGCTGTTAAAATGAGCTGGACATGCAGGGCTAACTACTTGTAAAATTTGTTTGCCCTGCCAAGAGAGCCACTAGCCCTGCAATAATTTTGTTGGTAATACTAATTATCTTATTCAAGCGATAATATGATTAAAACTTAATTCACATCTTCGATCCCAATCATAACAATGTCGATGTTATTGCAACTTCATTATCGATTTCATACATCTAAATTTCTCTCAGCGAAAAATTTAACCCGTCTGGTCGGGCGTCTTTGCAAAGAAATGTGTTTGCCCGCGGCAGAATCTACATGTATGCGTCTCGGGCAGTCGGGCGTACAGTTATTTCAAACACTGTCCAGTATGTTGAATCTATATATATCCCAGTGAACAAATAAAAGACACCACAGAGTCTTCCACACTTCGTACTTAGATATTTTATTGAACGTAGACATAAGAGCAACTAACAGCTCAATTTCACTAAAAATGGGATATATACAGCTTCTTCGTTGTGAACTCCCCATATTTTTGTAGGGATATCCCATTATCACTTGCATACGATATGGTGTTTTATGTCTCTCAACTGATTCGATACACAAGAGCTGTTCTGTGTATGATCTCTTTTTTAATCAAGGCAGGCTACTTGACAAACAAATTGATAAGACTGCAGAATTTTATCGAGAACAAACATATCAATACATGTACTTACCATTAAATACTGTAAAAGGGCTTAATTTCGCGGGGCTAAAATTTCGCGATTTTTAACTTTAAGCATTTTGCGATGGTTAATTTCGCGGAAAGTAGATATTCTAAGTAGAATCATATACCTAAGCACACTGAACAGCACTTCGCGGTGGTTTTTAATTTCACGGTATTTGACATAATCGCGATATAGCGAAATAAAGCCCACGCGAAAATTTCCCCTGTTACAGTAGGTAACATTTGAATTGTCATGTTTAAAAATGCAACACATCGATCACCAAGAGTTTCAACAGACCAATCACATGATTTCCAACAGACTTATGAGTTTTAAGTACCACTGCATGGGTAGAAAATGAAGTATGTCTTGTAGAGATGATATTACAGCTGTATAATGATTTGACTGATGTGTTTTACAGAGATGAAGAAACGTCGTATTGAGAGTGATGATGAGGACAGTGAATATGATGAAGAGATGGAGGGCTTCATCACAACGAGGGCAGTGACATTGAGACTATGCTCAGGACATGGACTACTCACAACATATCCGACAGATATTTGGATATGACAAACGCAAGTAAGTTTACTTACCAAACGTGAGATAAATAGAGGATATTCAATGTTTTTGTTGTTGGATAGAGAATTTATTTCACGAGTGAGACAGGTATTTTTTTAATTATTTACGAGTGCGAAGCACGAGTGAAAATATGAAAAATCCTGTCTTCACGAGTGAAATAAATTCTCTATCTAACAACAAAAACATTGAATTTCTATTTATACATTTCCTTCTTTTTAGCTGTCCCAGCCTAGCCATGTTCATACTCATAAACTCTGATACACATTATACTATTATAGAAATTGCTACGCAGGGATTCGCATAGAAACATACGACAAAGCGAGAACTCGTCATTCGGTTATTCATGTAATTTTATTGATCAGATCTAACGATTGACTTTTGTTCGTAGTTTTGAGTCGTTGCGAACTAGGCCCAACAACACATAAAAAGATGTCGTGTATCAGGAGAAAACCTAAATCATCTGCGGCATTTGTTTGCATTAAAGTTTTAAACTACATTATAAACTCACCAACTATGTAACATGCAACATTGTCGCTAATCGGCTAAACCAACATAACAAATCACAAACTGTCGATCGATATGACGTGACGTCATCTATTACAAGGCGTGACGTACTTTATGTATTGATAGGTGGATCCAACAATCTTCTAAAGTGAAATTAAATTATTTTGGGATATTCAAATAAGAAAACAATTTCAAAAACGTAAAATTAAGGTTATCATTAGTATTGCGGATAGATATTGCGGCAAGTAGACCGGAAGTTGATATTTTTCTCACTGTTGAAAATAACACTTTTGTTTATTTTTCACACGTGAAAAATAACAAATTCTATTCAAACGGATAAATTTTTCACTGCTGAAAATGTAATAAAGGCAAGTATAGCACCGATGCATCTGTCAAATCTTTGGATAGGATAATGGCAAGTAAGTACACCACCAAACATATGTCATGATTCATCCATAAATTTTTGGGAAAACAACAAATGCAAGCAGGTATAGCACCAAACATATCTTTCAAATCTATGAACATGAAATATGTGAATGAATATATGTGAAATTTCAAAATGGTGAAGGTAAATGCTCTATATACTTTTTCCTATGTAACAAATGATAAGTGCACTATGCACTTCATATGCAACAATTACAAGTACATGTATTTATTTACCACCAAAATACAGGAAAGTACATTTTTGAAAAATTGAGGGAAATCAAATTAGTGTGCTGTGAATAGTTGGTTGATTGATTATTTTACATCCCTTCGAGAATTTTTAATTAATATAAGATATCAGCTGTGGATGAAGTAACACAAATTTAGACTTATGCTGAGCGCTCAGGGCCATCAGCAGTGGGAGTTCTTTAAGATGCCAATGCCTGGCGTAACACGGGACCTTTGTTTTTAAGGACCTGTGAGTCTCACTTCAAAATGCTGAGCGTTTAGTGAAGGAGCAATCACTACCTTTATTTATGACTTAGCCTCTTTGGTTTGATGCAGATATGATGCAAGCAAAGCTGCTAACTCTAGACCTGGTTGCTGCTACAAGTACAAATATCGGTCTGCAGTAAATGAATGGGAACCGTTAATGCAGTTTCATATATAAGATCGAGTTATTCTAATTCATCTTTCTTATTTCTTTGCAGATATAGGTATGAAAGTGACAGAGAAATTGCCAATATGGAATCCAATTTTGCTCAGCAGATGAAAGAGGAGGCTAGAAGGTAATTAACCCCCCCCCCCAGTAATTCACTGATTAAAATGGATTTCTTTCAGTATTGTATGTTTAATTGCCAACTAATTTTCGACTTAAATGTTTGTAAATGAGGAGCCTAATGTCTTCAATATTTAGCAGATACAATTCAATTATAGAACTTTGATGTTTCGAACATTGATATATTGAAAACTGTGGATATATCGAAGTGTATTATAAATCACAACTACATTTTCTTTTCTTTATGTGTTTTAATGTCATTGACAATATCTAAAACCCTCAGATATTTCAAATTTTTTTTCCCGGCACCACTGAGTTTGAGATAACAAAATTTGACTGTATTCTAAAAGTTGCCATTTAGCTCACTGGGGAAGAAACTCATTCCATGTACCACTAGAAACAGTTACTGTGGATATAAATTCAAATTTTGGGACAATATTTCAGTACAATTGTTCATTATTTTCTGATTATTTCTTTTAATTAGTGCCCGTCTTGGTTTGCAAGAGGATTTGGAAGACATAAGGAGAGAAGAGGAGGAGTTGAGGAGGAAGATGGAGAAGAAGAAGAGATAGCCAGGGCGTTTCTCATCAGCGATCGACAGTTTCTTATCAGCGATCGACAAGCGCAGGCGCATTGTAAAGATTAACAAACATGTGCATTGGGGATTATAATTATTATGTTTCATTCCTGGAACTTTTTAGTTTTATTTACTTACCTGGGGTTTAGATTTGTTGACTTTAACATTTGAATTGCCAGACCAATGTCACTCAAGCATCACACAAACTGTCTTTGGGTATTCAAGTTTCTTACAGTTTTAAAGTGTGTTCAATTCATGATATTAGAGGTAATTTAGAAGATGCATCAGTCATGATGAGTGTCATAAGTTGTGCATTCCAAATTTAGTGCAATTCCATTTACATCAAAATAAAAATGTTGTTTAAAACATTTTCACCAAACTACTAGAATATATATAGTACATGTTGGGGAAAAAAATGTCCTATCCGATTAATATGCTGCCATCTTGTAATGGTTGTATGAACCTTGGCCCCTTTATGCTCCCTATGGAAATTGATGTACAGGTGATGTTGAACATATAATATATGACTTACAACCTATATAGTAATACATGTATTTACATGGAAATTCTCATCAGAACAAATTTGTGCTGATCATTTCTTGGTGAGGGAAGATAAGTTTGTTAATTTGTCCTTTGTCGTACTGACTGTTAGCAGACACGGTTGAGTGATTTGTGACCTCTTTGTACTGGTTTTTTTTTCTGCTTCATTGTCATAGCACTGCTTCTGTGTTACTATGAACCTGATTATCGAAGGTTACAAAGTATTTATTTCTAATAGCTAGCCCAAGAAATTGCCAGCTACTGACAATGACACGGCCTGTGATAAAAATGTGCTCTTTTTTTTTTTTTTTTCTTTTTTTTTTCGTCCTGTTAAATTATATATATTCTGTGATTGAAGTGTGTTGATTCCAGTTAAGATTTCACTTACTGTACAGTGCATCTAGTGCCCAGCAATTCAGGTACAAGGAATTTTATTGGATGTAATGTAGTGCATGTAAAAAGCCATGTGATAAATTTTGTCCCCAGATGTTAAAAATTCAGTCTTTCAGCTTGCATGAAATTCACTATGATACGTAACAGGCAGTCAAAATGTACTTATATCATTGGTATGCTGAAAGTAGTTACGATAAAAATTATTTATCAAGGTAGAAAATCTTTGCAAGGCATATTTACATGTGTCCAATTCCATTCACTGAGATGAGAAAATAATTATTTAGATGCTGAATATTTTAATATATGTATTTATTTTGTTTGAAAAACTTTTTAAAAATACTTGTGCTTCTGTCAAAGGTATGCTACATGTATTATAGATTTGTGCTTTTATTCCGATACACTGCTTCTTGCAAGATTACTGACACGTAATTACACCCGTTTCCAAATTAGTATTTTTCTTCTACATGTATAATCTAGTCATCTTGTTGAAAAAACCTTATTGCATTTTTACTGATTTATTTTGTTGAAACAAAAATATTCATGAATATGTATACACCCAAACAAGGAAAACGGCATTGGATTGCATTTTCTGGATTTTATTCATTTTTTTTTCTCTCCGTAAATTTCATAGGCAGTGATAAAGTAGAATGTGTTTTATGAAATCACTTAGATTTATGAGGGCCAACTTTCATGGATTGCCGAAATTTTACTGATTTGCTGCGATGTATGTATATTCTGTGTATTGACACATTTATTGTATGTATTTCGTTGAGATTTGGAATTCACGGAAATGCCATATCTAGGAAAATTCAGTTCCCATGAAATGTAATAATTCCTAGGTAAACATCATTTACATTAGTATCTTGAAATTCTTAAAGAACACTTCTACACATGAAAATTTTAGCATAGATTCTGATTGTGCAATAATAATTTGACTACATTATATTAATTGAAACTGAATTGGATTTGAAAAATACTCTATTGTTGAGGAAAGCTAGATTTAAATTGATTGATCGCAAGTATTTATACATGACCTATATTAGGTAAATACATTTAGATTGACGTGAAGATGCTGGATTTCAGGCCTCAAGATGTTATGATATGATAAAGAAGTGAATTTGTGTTCAAAATTTGTCCATCATATGTTTTCTGTCTTTAAGGTCAGAATCTAGTAATTGGAGGGTGCCAACAGATTTTCTAGTTTCAATGCATAAATTATTTAAATGATGCACAATTATATATTTGTCAAAGCAGGTTTGAAATGGGTTTTTATGCAATGTTTTATCAATAGATATTGATTCAGAAAACCTACAAAATCTTTTTTTCATTGTGGAAAAAATTGATTTAGATTGCTGTAATATGGGATTTTGATTTAGATTGCTGTAATATGGGTTTTGATTTTAGATTGCTGTAATGAGGGGATCTTAAATTCATGCTGTAAACCTTTCCTATAAAAAGTAACAAGTGTGCACAAGAAATTGGTACACAGTTTTGAATGCTTAGTACAATGATATTTGAGTTAATGAGTTAAAAATTTGGGAAAAAGCTACGATGACTTATTACACTTGCATGAGCACAAAAAGGTCTATCTGAATCAATTACAAGATGTTAGCAACAAGTTTGTGTGTGCTACTACGTATACAAATGAGACTTTGTTAATGTGTTTCTGTAGAAATGGATTTACATATGCATGAACCCATGATTTCTGTATATTTGTTGGAGAACAGTGAATGCATGTAAATATTGTGTGAACAAGTACAGCGGGTGTATGTGCCTGTATAACACAGATGAATTAAAGAAATACAGTTGTTTTGAATTATACAGAGATTTTCTTTATCATATTGATTTTAATACAACTTATCGTATTGATTTATATCAACTAATGTCAGATGTGCAAGTTGCAGCTGGATGTTTGGTGCTTTGTAGTTCAAGGGCAACATACTATATGTGCATTGCAGTTGAATGTTTGGTGCCATATAAATCCATGGGCGACATATTGCATATGTGTATTCCAATTAGATGTGGTGCCTTAATCCAAGGGCGACATATTGCATATGTATATTCAAATTAAATGTGGTGCCTTAATCCAAGGGCAACATGCTGTATATGCGTTTCCACATTGGATGTTGTTCCTTGATCCAAGGGTGATATACTGTATATGTCAATCTAATTAAAATTAGACCTTCCATCCGCTTCCCGGTATTGATACGTCGCGTGGAACGAGTGGACAGAGAAAAAAGGGGGAGCGAGATTGAAGGTCTGGTTTTAATCAGACTGCTGTATATGTGTATTCCAATTAGATTTGGTGCGACATACTGTATTGATGTATTCCACATTGGATGTGGTGCCTTAATCCAAGGGCGACATACTGTATATATGTATTCTAAATGGAGGTGGCGCCTTAGTCCATGGGCAACATGTGTATTCCAGTTGAATGTGGTGCCTTAATCCAAGGGCGACATCTGTATGTGTTACTTTAATAAGTAGTACGCATATCAAAATTGTTATGCCTGTGACACAATGATACCTGTGCACATTTATAATCAATGCTGAAATACCCCGGTACAATGAATGCGAATTGATGTATGATGGTGCTATTATGTGCAACATGTATAGCACTAAATCATGTCTAACTATTTCTGTGAATGACATATATATTGAGACTTTGTACTTGCTTTGTTAGTTGATTAATTATTTGCTCGTTTTTTGTCGTGTTGAGAATATTTCACTCATATTTGGACGTCACCATTGCCGGTTAAGGGCTGCAAATTTAGATCTATGCTTAGCAATTGCGGCTGTTCTTTTACGTGCCACACCTGCTGCGACACGGGACCTCCGTTTTTAAGGTCAAACCCAAAAGACTGGTGATTCTCACTTCTAAATGCCGAGCCCTTTGCAAAGGAGCAATCACTACCTATTTTCATGTCTTGGGTTTGGCACAGGCGCTGGGGTTCAAACTCATGACCTACTGATCATGAGGCGAGAACTCTACCACTGAGTGACCGGTCCACTTTATCAGACAATTTGATGAAGATTAATGTGTTTAAAGAGGTTCTAGGGTGAGGTTTAAAGTGATGATTTTTTTGGGAAGGTATTTTTTGATTCTCTATTGAAAGAGCATTCGGGAAATTAAAAAGAAAATTAGGGTTTTCATGCTTGTTTTCTAGCTACAGTGTTTTAAACATGACCTTTGTGCACTTAAAAATTTACTCAATATTTATTCATTTAAACTCCATTCGTCTGTTGGTGTAACACCAAACAAAGGAATACAGATCAACCATTACATGAATGGATACAGTATATGTCCTCTTACAATACAGATATAGAAAAAAAGATTTAATACTCGTAATGGAAATAAATAATGACCTTTCTGCATTGATTATACAGAAAAACTCATGATATCGAATTTCAGAGTTAAAAAATACATTTTAGGAGTGATGTCAATTTTTAAAATTCACGTAATATTCAGAGTCTTGTCTCAAAATTTAAAATGGAACTTTAAAAAGTAGAGGATTTCGGTCAAATTTTTAAAATATTGGCCAAAATACTGATTTTTTTGCACGAAATTTCGAGTAAATTGAATTGGACTTTTTAAAGAATTATGTATTCTGTTTGGAAAAATACCTAAACAAAATTAATAAATAGCAATATCTGAACAGTTCAAGTCTCATCTACTTGTATCATTAATTTTAAAACTGTAATATACGAATAGGGGGTATATAAAAAGAAGGTATACTGGTAATGAAAATAGAACTGTAAAATCATGCTTTTTGATTAATCAATCCTTCCGCCACAAAATATAGTCCTACCAAACCTTTCAAAATCTGAATTGACACAAATTTTTTCAACTGGACAGGGTTCAGTTGTAAATGTGCAATATGTTTGCACCAATGGGGTCAGTATTATTGAACCAGTAAATACTTAGTGATTAGCGTCCTGTGCAGTTCAAAAGCTCAGCCTATAACATCCTTAACACTATGCACTGGAGGTTTATCTATAAAATTCACATCTAAGCCTTGTAAAATATGTTAGTATAAATTTACACTAAATTTTTCATAAATTACAAGATTTAAATGTTAGTACCTTGAGTAGCATCAAGAAATAAGTACATATATATACAGTATTGTAGAGATGTGGTAAGAATGTATAATTAGGTACGTTTCGTTTTGAATTTGTCTTCCTTTGCTTTGTGGGTCAAAACTGTCCAGACAGAGTGGATCATGCAGCCATTGTGCCAGTTATTTAAGAAATGATTTTCATTTCTAAAAGTGCACGTGGGTACGAATTGTGATGCTTTATGCCAGAATACTTCATTAAGCAGATTAGTGCTTCATTAAAGGGACATGGACATGATTTGAGCTGAAAAGTTCAAAATTCTATTTTCCATTTTTATCATACACCCGTCTTTAGACGTCCAACTGAAATATCAAATACCAGAAAGATTAAACAATAATAACCAATTTTATTTTGGAATGATTGACTTGTGGTATACAGATTGACAGGTGCAAAGCAATATGCCCCGATCTTCTTTGAAGGAGGGCAAATAGTGACATAAATCAACAGTGGTGGTTACATAGTACTAGATAGTGCAATGAAATTTAACATCTAGGCTAGCCCTATTTAGGGATAGAGAACAAATTCATACAGCGCACTCAACAGACCTAAATATCAAGCCTAGCAGCTAGGCTAGCCACTACGATCTTGAACACAGCCCAACACTGCATCTGATGTCGACCTTTGGACCTGATAATCAACAGAGGTCCTCTTCTACTCATAACCAGTCTACATACCGTGATACGAAATTATTGTCATCACGTGAATGGTTCTCAAGATGTTGAACGAACAACCATTGTGGTTTACAGACCGACAGGTGCAAAGCAATATCTCTTCTCTGAAGGAGGGCATATATAGTGACATAAAATTAATTTCCAATAAAGTTTAAATGCAGATACTTTTCTCTCTTTTATTTCTGGCAACAAAGAATGAAACAATGCAATTTCCATAAAAGCATATCATCATGATTAGCAAAACTGGAATACTGCAACACATTTTTATTTGAGAGAACATTATCAAAGCATAATTTTTTAGACTAGCCACTCACAAAAAATGAAGCTCTCGGGAACAAACTTTTACACACAGAACATCTGAGCAATAAATAATGATTCATCAAAGTTATGCCTCGTGAATAAATACATTAGCGTATCCACGTGAAAAGAAAAACATGAGAAAAGGGAGATAACTCTGTAGACATACACAGTAATTCAAATGTTGGGAGACAGGGTACATGTAATACTGGTTTCTTATCATCAATAACAATAAAGCTTCATTATGCCTCAGCAGTGTTGACAAATAGTAAGTCATGTCTTCTTCAATATGTCTATATATATGTCTGTCATATAAAATTTGAAGTTCAATAACATAAAGTATATATTTCAACAAGAGGCCCACAGGCCTTAACG
>CAJDSM010025478.1:37383-51654 GCA_903981925.1 Ostrea lurida | reverse complement strand
CCTAATCCTTGCATTCGAAAGGTCCAAAGAATTTAACGAACGACTTTAATGAGTTATGTCTCAATGTTTAAGATCAAACTGAAAAGGCTTCTTGATCAAGGAAGTTTGTAACAGTCCCTTTTAAAAGAATTGATAATTATATGTTCTATACTATATTAAGGCGACGCGTGTGGGATTTAAACATATCTTGATTTGTGTTTAAAATGAGAGGATCATTATAGTATAAATTACCGTAACTTTAAGTAGTGTTCCAAGTTAACTGCTTTTTTGTTGAGACCATATTGGTAGAATTCCCAATGAAAACATCCATTAGTGCCCACGACACTATTTTGAAGTGAACTTGTAAATTTAGGGCATTTGTAAAGCCTCCAACCCCATGGCATTGATACACATTATTATACATTTAAGGAGAACATAAAAAATTATTCCGCTGCGTTTGAAGGTCAGTTATGTAATTTTGGCACAAGTAAACCCGTAGACGAAACGAAATTGCTTTACTGAAACTAAATTATCGGAAAGTGCGAATTTTTTTCTGACAATTTCAGTATGCTAAAATTTTTACTAACTATTGGACTAAAATGTTTAAGTCGAACGTCGGATGTCATCGAAAGACTATTCGGAATAGTCGCATTATTCCGTTGAATATCCCTACTGAGTACATACACTTCATTGTGCGATGCGCGTCGATCGGTCACCAATTTTTCAAGCAAACCGCAAAACAAGTCCCAATTTCAATCTATCGTAAAATAACCAAGGAGATCTTTAATAGAGAAGGGAAAAAAGTAAGATAGTTAAGGTAGTTTCTTAATACAGGTTGCTTGTGTTCCGCAGTGAAGGTTGGTTGCTTGAATCGTGTTTAAAAAGGGGGGGGTGTCTTTATCATTCCACACCTACTGTAGCAAGGGACCTCAGTTGTTGCGGTCACCTCCATATAGTCGCCTCATACGACAAGCAAGGGATGTAGATCTATACAGAGGACCTATTCTGAACCGGACCCGCTTCTAAAAGATACTATCCGTTTGGTTTAATGTATTCTTGTAACTTAAAAAAAAGAATATAAGCAGTGAAACATTGCTTTTCCTTCAGTACAACACTGCTGGAGGTATGTTGCTCAGTTTGTATGACATTAGTGAATCAGTCTCCACTGTGCACAGGATTTCTTTAAGTTTTGAATTAATTAATGCAGGAAACTTTCTTGAACTCAGATGGACGACAAACACCATTTGCAGGTGGTGATAGAATGTTGCCACTTAAGTATGGGAGTTGACGATGGGGAAGCTGTAATCGTCTTGTTGTAATCTAAAATTAGATGCTATCATAAGACAGTTATATCCGCACGCAAGTTATATTTGTAACTTCCTTAGGAAGCCACGATAATTTCTATATAACATGCCCGATACCATATACATGTATAATCTTGCTGCATATTGGTAAGTGCCCTAAGGTCATCCCAAACCATGTTTCGTAATTGTTGAAATACATTTGAAACAACTAAGGTAAAATCCCGAAAACTTGCTGCACATCTAAAGGACGCCACCAATCATCTCTCAGAAGGGGTGTTCTGAGAATCAAGTGAAGTCGTTTTCAACCCCCAATTGGCCGCCCAAGCACAGTTGAAAAAAAAACCACACCCATGCATAATACCGCTATCGTGATTGCGTTTTCTTAAGCACATATTCATTCTGCGTATCTTAATTTCATAACCAGTTGGTAGTTGGCATAATGTATGTATATTGCATCGATCTGAAATTGCACGATGTGCAGCGACTTGATCGGACTTTAATTCATAACCGATTCTCAATCGTACTCATTATGTACGCTCCTTGTGTTCTGGGCTCTAAGTCTCAAGGTTTTTTCCCCTTTCTCTCCGTCCCTCTGAGACGACACTAACACATATAACCTAATGTTATATATGTCTTTGGTGAAAGTAAAGATATGAAACTTTCCCATATCTTTAAGATCCCCTCCCCTCCCTTACGCTACAATTTCGTACCTAAATGGAGATTCAATTTATTACCGGCCGCCAGAAGGCTGTCGGTTATATGTCCGGGTTTATATGATATGAAAACTGTAAGTGGTTATGTGTTTTCTGCGAACCTATTATGTGTAGAAAAATAAAGTAAAGATTAAAAGTGTATTTGTTGGTTCTTTAGTGGGGAAATGCTTTCCCATTATGTATATTTATTTTAGTTTAGAAATGGCGTTTAATTAAAAACATGATGCAAGAATAAAACAACCAATCGTAATGCAGCAATATCTCATTGCTTCGCTCGAGACACCACTGTCTGGTGCTCAATTTCACGTGATACCAATAAAAGTAAAAACGCAACTTTTCATGTTATGTTTCGAGTAGTTCATGTATATTTCTAAGTGTTGAGTGTAAATGCATACGTTGAGGGTTCAAAACATTATTATTATTTGGGGGAGGGGGTGCATTTCGAATCTTGGTAAACAATTGAAGTCGAAGTTGCGGAATTAACAAAAGGCATTTATTCTACGCAGAAAAGTTTGTACCCTTAAAAATTCATTTCAATGGTTTTGAAATATATGTACAATGTTATTGGAATGTTAAATATGATTATTGCACTAAAAAAGACATGTTTACAAATTTCTTTTGATAAAACAAGTGGGTTTGCGACCGTTCAATGTGTTTCTTGTTTACTATAGGAAACTATGCATTTCATTTTAAAATGACACCTTTGATAATAAGCGCACTGTAGTCGCTGACGATTGGTATGTGCACATGCGATATTTGGAAGTTTCTCAGCTCCGAGCTGCGTGCGGACAAGCAAGAAACTAGGAGTAGTCCTTATCAGAAAAATAAAATCAGAGAATTTCGATAAAAGTATTTTGAGCGGGAAATGCAGAAATAAGATTTTCGGTCGGTCGGAACAGAAATGAATAAAAAAAATTACCTGGTAAATGCATGTACAAATAAAAGACTTTCAGTCGGAACGAATTTACTGCATTTTTCCAAATTGTACGAATTTTCAGACAAAATGATGTAACAGCTACGGAACAACCAGAGATGTTTTATCTAAGTAACCAGGCGATTGCTATTTTGGCAAGCAAGTCACTTGCTCTGTTCAGTGGTAGCCTCGAGTGCTTTCTTATAATTAGTGTTTCTTGGATGTATTTGGGTTTAAATTCGCGTTTTTGGTCGAGTGAATTCGAAAACAAATAAGACAACAAAACAAGAACAAACAAAAAATCACACACCCGCTGAAAAAATTCGCTGTATATACATGCATACAGAAGGTTTATTTATCAAGGATCGTCTTGCAGCTTAGACAGATTTTCCGTGGCAGAAGTTGCCACGGGTGCTACTAGGGAGGAAGTCAGGCGTCAAATATTGTCTAAAACGTCACCCCTAAGTCCCAACCCAAAACATTTTAAATACACATTCATTTGCAACTGGTCAACCAAAGACGTCCGTTTCCATATTTTGTATCACGACAGTCGTAAGATTCTGGAGAAATGTTCGTATGGGGTGCTTTCCCTGCAAAGATGGATATAACGAGCGAGGCAGCAGCGGAAGAAAACCCGAATATAAAAGCAACAGAGTGCTTATATACATGTACTGATGAGTTAGATTGACGGTGGTCTAAAATCATTCAAAAGGTTTTAGTGATGTACAGGTGAAGTTTTCTTTGACGATTGCGCTTCAGTGTGTGATTTCTGTGTTTTGCAGAAAGACCTTTGTACGCAGCTCTAGCTGATATGCATGACAAAAGGGTTCCTTTGATAAATAGCATCAAATGGCTGAGTCCAAATTCCGAAAATCAATATTATGATTTTATATACATGTGTATAATCATGGTCAAAATATGAAAAAAAAATCTCAGGGAAAAGTATGGGGTTATGCTAAACAAACGACAAGATATGCTTACTTGCACCTTTCTCATAATAAGCAACTTCAAACAGCAACCACCTCGTACATGTGTTACATGTGTAGTGAAATTCTATTGAACAAGTTGTTTATATGCAAATTAGATAATCAGTATTAAATCAGTCTTTGTCAATCAATTTCCCCTGTGTTCGGACGATGATCCAAACATTTTAAGGATCTAGATCTGACTCAGCAGACGGTGCATTCAATGCAAGGAGATCAGTTGATGAAAAGGTGCGAGGAGAAGACGTGTCTTGAGTAAGGGATTTATGATTACTCATTTTTGCGTAGTCTCATATTACTTCAGTGTTATAAAAACCTTACTGGAAGTAAAGGAGCAAATTGTTTGAAACGGGTGTTTGAAAATCGGTGCTCAGGGATAGGTCTGTGAGCTAAGGCTCAAACAAGGCTAAGAACACAGAAGGATAGAAAAGGGAAAATTATGTATTAAATCAGATTAGTTTGAATCATTGATTATCATTAATTGTGTCCATCAATTTTATTTAAACCCAATCAGTAAACCACGTCAAGTAACGTAAGGGAAATTGTATATACCGGTATCTACATCCGAGGTCGAATGACAAAACATTACAAATTTTTGGTGGCAGTGGTGGGATGATTTAAATATACATGCAAGCACGTTAGCCTGGTCATTACAAGAGGGGTTGTATATTCAGAAATCCCATAAGTATCACGAATAATGCCCAGCAAGGAACGTCTCACCCGATTAAGAAAAGTAACAGTGACAGAACGGAGATGGGAAAAGGGCTAACAATAATGAAAGCGAGCCAAAAGAAAAACTTCAAGGTTGCATTTGAGTCCACAAAACGTCCAACGAACCAGGCATGTTCATTCGCGGAACGGTTAATGATGTGCTTGCCATGACAGTGGTGTAATGGTTACACCAATTTCGCGCAAGGTGTTTGATGCCCTCATGATGAAAAATAACTGAATGAGACTAAACAGAACATTCTATCAGTCTCAGGCACCTATCTCAAAGTACATGTCAAAACAGTTGTCAGACTAAACTTTGGCAAGAAAGTAATATTTCAAACAGTGATAGTTGTAGACATGACTGTTGATGCTGTTCTAGGCTTAGACTGCTTGAGAGCCAATAGAGTTGAGATTGATTTGTGGAACAAAAATCTAAGACTTATGGATGGGTCCCACTCTTTAGAGTTTGAAGGCAGAATTGGATGTTTCAGAATAGTAGCCTCAGAAACAATGGCAATACCATCAAAATCAAAGGTTGTATTAATTGGAAAAGTAACCGTACCACACAATAAAGAGTGCGATTTAGATATTTGTATAGCTGAGCCATCAACAACTTTTGTTGTCTGACAGAGGACTTGTTGGACGAACTCTAGTAAAAGGAGGTTCGCAGTCCCAGTAAGATTGTCTTATCCATCAGAAAACAATGTTACAATTTATTCCGGTACGGTGATTGAAGAGCTTTCTCCTATAGATGACATAATTAAGGACATTTTAAGACAGTCAGAATGTTATGACAGTTTACCGAAACATTTACAGGCATTATTTTAAAAAGTCATGCTCAAAATTAAGTAAGAAACCTAAAGACGTTTTTGATATAGTTGAAGAGCTAGTACATGTACCAGGTGCTAGACAAAAGCGCATCCGAAAGCAACCAGAATGGTTGCAATATTTTGAGACATAAAGCTTTGATTTTTGTTTATTAGTGTAAAAAAATAAAAGAAAAATATATTGAAAGTTTTAGGTTAAGTCATTTTCAATTATATGCTGGACGCATATGTTTCGGAAACGTGGGTAATTGTATTGAAATTCTATTGAACAAGTTGTTTTTATGCAAATTAGATAATCAGTGTTAATTCAATATTTGTGAATCAAGCGTTTTCCCATATATTTGGACGATGTTCCAATCATTTTAAGGATCTAGATCTGACTCAGCAGATTTGGAGAAGAGTAAATAAAGCGGCCGCATTTTAATGCAAGGAGCTCAGTTGATAAAAAGCTGCGAGAACTCATTTGCGGTGTCTCAAATTTCATACCCTTTGTTAGACTGTCATTTTCGTACTATGTAAAGGCAAAGATAACGAACAGTGATCAATCTGGTAAGTCCTAAATAGAATACAAAAACAAGAGTTGGGCAATCACGGACCTCTGGACACACCAGTAGTGGGATAAGGTTCCTAGAAGGAGTAAACATCTCCTGTTGACCGGTCACTCCCGCCGTGAGCCCAAGGTCTTAATCAGGTAAACGGAACAATCCGTAGTCAAATCAGTGTGTGAAAAACGGCTTAACAATGGCTATGAAACACATCAGACAGCATTTGACTCAATGGTAGGTCATACTGGTAAACTAAATTGTTATAACGACCATAGAATTTACGAAATGCTGCCTTTAAACGTGACTGTTGAAACCCCTGCAACAACAACTTGTCTGTAAGTAGCTTGCCTCGATTAAAAAAAACTGATCATACGCAGAACAAGCTCTTGCGTATCGAATAAGTTGAGAGACATACACACCATATGCAGGTGATGATGGAATATTGCTACAAAAATATGGGAAGTTGATGATGGTGAAGCTGCAATCGTCCCGCTTGTCATAAAGTTGAATAGTTAGTTTGCCGCCAATGTCAATGTTCAATAAAATATCCAAGTACGAAGCAGACATGGAAGACTATGGGTGTCCTTTATTTCTAGTTCTATATTTGACGAAGGGTAATTGTTTACTTTGTTTCGACTATGGGCTCACGGCGGGTGTGACCAGCAGAGAATGCTTACTCCTCCATGACACCTGATCCTGCCTTCGCTTTTGTCGGAGGTCCGTGTTGCCCTATACTCGATTTGTATATATGTTTTTTAGGATTATGATTTACGTTTAACACATTAACTTCGTCAATTTATATTACTGCAGATCTGATTGTTATAAAACCCTTACTGGAAATAAAGGAGCAAATTGTTTGAAACGGGTGTTTGAAACTCGGTGCTCAGAGATAGGTCTGGGAGCTAATGCTCAAACAAGGTTTCAGACCAAAGCTTAGAACACACAGGGATAGAAAAGGGAAAAGTAAATCAGATTAGGTTGAATTATTGTGTTGTTGATTATCATTGATCGTTTTCAGCTATTTTATTTAAATTCAATCAGTAATCAGTTTTTTTAAAATCTAGTTGGGTTACTTACAAACAAGTTCTCGTTGCAGGGGATTCAACAGTCGGGTTTAAAGTCAATATTTCGAAAATTCTATGGTCGTTATAACGACCTAGTTTGCCCTTACAACCTGCCATTGTGTCAAATGCTGTCGACGTGTTTCATAGCAATTTTTAGACTGTTCTTTATATATTGATTTTGACTACAGATTGCTCCATTTATCTGATCTAGACAATGGGCTCACGGCGGGCATGACCGGTCGACAGGGGATGCTTACTTCTCCTAGGCACCTGATTCCACTTCTGGTGTATCCAGGGGTCTGTGTTTGCCCACCTCTTGTCATGTATTCCCTTTGGGACCGAAGAAATTGATCGCTGTTCGTTATATTAGCATTATCTCTAAGTTCACGAAACATGATTCAGCAACAATCGCTGCTTTTGAGACAACCGAACATCAGCGAGAGTAGATGTTTAATCATCAAGTGTTAAAGGTTCATACATTACCAGTTTGTATAAAAAATAAACGATAGATCAATGCCGAGTTCTGATAAAAGTACGTTAACTCTATCCTTGTTGAAAGATCTTATTGCGTTAACTGGTCTTTTGAAAAGACGTTGTATACTGGCATTCACCCTTTACCTTGATTCTTCTTTCATTCAGGGAGTTTTCTGGTTTGCAACTGAAAAACAACTAGAACATACTTTTTATAACCTTTCGTTGTAAGCCCTATAGAGTGACTGATACATAGTTGACTCACATTATCGACGACCAAGGTTTGAACTAAGGTTACAACTTCCTGTTCGTTAAGGCGCGAGACAAATCCTGTACATAGTTAAACACATGAACTAATTATAAAGCTGATGTAAGTTACAACGAATGTCGGATGTAGATAGTGTGTCACCTATTGTATGAATCTATATAGGCCTATAGTTGTACAATAAAATGTAGGCCTAATAGAATATTACAATTAAAATGTTTTCAATCTAAATCAATCAATCAATCAATCAATCGAGAGAGAGAAGAGAGAGAGAGAGAGAGAGGAGACGAGAGAGAGAGAGAGAGAGAGCTTGCAGGATGGAGACCAGACGCCCTTATTAATGTATCAACAAATGTTTGACAAATATTCATAACTATTGTCTGTATATAATTATTTTATAGATTTTTAAGTGTTGATTTCAGTTGAACATAAGAGAAAGGTTTAGTTTTAAATAAGGCAAATTATGTTATCTGTAAATTTATTGATTCCAGTAATTCTTTGTGTGTTTATTCTAGCAGCTAAAGTATGGATTCATATTTGAAGTTTTTAACTGAAAATATTAATTGAAAGAACTCGGACCAAACGAATTCCCCATTTCATTACTGTGGTCCGTTTTACCCATTCGCCGTTTTTATCCGTTAACAGTTTTTATCCAGCTGCTTAGTTGGACCATGTCTGTTAATCAGCCAATAATCATCATTTGTTTTGCCTCGGACTAAAATGTCGCTCTGTCATTGGTGGAAACGCGTCACGTGATTGCCGTCTAAATTTCTTTAGACGGCGAGTAGCAAAATATAGACGGCAATATGGCGGACGTTACGTCTTATTTAGCATTGAAACTAACTTTTCGTCATAATATGCCGTCTATATTTGGTTCTCGACAAAACAAAACACTTATTAGGTTTGTTGATATATGTCGGGTGTGTTCAAGTCCATAGAAGGCTCGGCTTCGCCTCGCCTTCTATGGAATTGTAATGTGTAGCGGTCACCCATCCAGGTGCTGACGACGCTCGCCGCCGTTTAGCTTGCGTGATCAGGACAGGAACTCTACCACATCGCCAGAAAAGCTAGCTCACTAGCGAGGCAGTATAAGTTCCCTTTATACTGTCCGCTACACTCCCCCCCGCTGGGGGAACTTTTGTCCCGACGCTTCGCATGGTTCCTCTTTGAATGTTTGGCGCCTTTTCAGCAACGGCTCCCGCCGTTCCCGACGACATCCACCGTCGTCCCCGGACGAAACCACGTCCGTACACCAGAGCTCCGAAGAGACTCTACCTGACACAGGTCTCCCGCCAAACACCAGAGTCACTACGCTGCCACCAATTTGTAACGTGTAGCGGTCACCCATCCAGGTGCTGACGACGCTCGCCGCCGTTTAGCTTGCGTGATCAGGACAGGAACTCTACCACATCGCCAGAAAAGCTAGCTCACTAGCGAGGCAGTATAAGTTCCCTTTATACTGTCCGCTACAGAATTAAACAACCCGACATATTTCTGTAGACAGTCAGTAACAAACCTAATAAGTAATAATGTACGTAATTGAATTTCTTTTTTATCTGTTGGAGTGCTGCCATAGCAATCAACCCCACTTTTGATAAATTGTATTATAGAATTGTGTCCACTTATGTTTGTCCTTTTAATTGATATTGTATGTTTATGCACCACGTTTGTTTAAACAAACAAACAAACAAACAAACACTATTATGACAGGGAGACCGCTATTGTAGGCCTATAATACTTTGTAAAATATAGATTTTGCCTGCACTTCATATGTCAACAAACTTTCCTTGTTGGTGACATGTCTCCCAGCTACCCCCCCCCCCCTATTTATTTTTATGAGTGACATTTTTATAATGTAAAATAAATGACTAGCTTTAACACCTTGACATGTTCTCTGGTTTGTGTGGAAACAGGGCTGTAATGCTGCCTGGGATTAACAGTGAGGTTAAAGCGTTTCAGAATATTAAGGTTTTCGACCGTTATCCTGCTGCTGGTTAGAACTGTCAAAAGTAAACTTTTATTAAATCACAAAATCTACCAGTCACATCATACCGCGGGATTACATGTACTGACCGGGGAGTCTCGTTAGGGAGTTGTATGTAGATCTAAGTGTGATAAAATGAAAACATTAATGGCCTACGATTTCTATTTCTATTCATGCCAACCTTTTATCATTAGCATTGTGACTGTAGTACCTTTAAGCGTCACGACCCCCAACGTTTTATGATATGCCTCCTATTAAAGGGGCTGACTCACGATTTTTCTCCAAAATTTGTTTTTCAATTATTATTATTATGCACATTTATTATCTAAATATCTTGTCTGTTGTGTATAAAGTTCAAACTTGTGACTGTGCAGCATCAAAATGCATTAAATTACGAAATTAGCCATTCATGTTTTGTTTGCAAATATAAACACTGGATACAACGTTACATTTCGGGGCCGGTCCTTGTGCGGAAATCGGGAGATGATTCTGCAAATAATAATTTCCTGGACTCACCCGTGAGTATATGTAACATTTTCATGCTTACTCTACTTGTTTGTCTTTTTCCTGCTGCTAACCCGCTACACAATGTTGCGCATAACCGCCACCCCAAATGCAGTGTTGTATGCTGTCAAAAAAAAAAAGAAAAAAGACTCGAGTCTTTGTTTACGTAACAAAGAGTTACGGCTAAAATATCGCTCTAATCCTTGCATTCTAAAGGTCCAAAATGTGAATGTAAACACAGTATGACATTACTTCGAGCGGAGGGAATATAACCACCTACGAGGCAGATTTGAGATCCTGCTTGTTGGAAAGATAACAACCACAGAATCTCAAAGTATATCCATGGGGTCTGAGTTGACTGTGAGCTGTTATAAATGTGTATCGTTTTTGGCAGTATCTTCCTAGTCTCAACATGTGCTATATCTAACTACCGACTTGTACAATTTTAAGAATATAAGCTCCTAAAGATAAAAAATCGTAGGAGAATGGGGGATTATATTTATCCTAATCAAAATTCCTTCATTAATCCTATGAGAGAAAACATCCCAGTTAGGGAAAAATAATCCGTTAATGAATCATAGTGATAATTAATCCTTATAGAAAATGAATTAGAATTAAATGTCTCAAAGTTAAAATCAATGGATTACTGTATCCCCATTTTTAAAGTAGACAAATAGGATATTAATCCATATCCAATCAATTATTGTTATTAGTGAGCTCTATATTTATGAATTAACAATCATAATTTTCACAATTATGTCCATTTGATATATCCTGACGAACTCGAAATAAAGGACATCACAGAATCTGCTTCATATTTGGATATTTTACTTAATATTGACTCTAATGGCAGACTGAGAACTACATTATATGATAAACGTGATGACTTTGACTTTGCAATCGTCAACTTTCCTTTTCTATGTAGTAATGTACCACTATCATCTGCTTATGGTGTGTATGTCTCAGTTGATTCGATACGCAAGGGCATGCCATGCGTATGATGATTTTTTAAAGCGAGGCCAAATACTAACCAAAGGGTTATAACGAACCTTTAAAGTCATCATTTCGCAAATTCTACGGTCGCTATAATGACCTTGTTTGCGATTACAAATTATCACTAAATCATATGTTGACTGATTTGTTTCATACCCTTTGTTAGACTGTCATTTTCCTACTAGATTTGACGACGGGTAACCCCGTTTACTTTGTTTCGACTACGGGCTCACGGCGGGTATGACCGGTCAGCAGAAAATGCTTACTCTTCCATGGCACCTGATCTTACCTTCGCTTTTGTCGGAGGTCCGTGTTGCCCTACACTCAATTTTGCATATATTGTTTGGGACAAAAAAATAGAGGCCATATTTCGGCCTTACTTGGGGTAGTAGAAAATTCGATCTAGTTTGTACGTTAGCATCAAACTCTGTTTGTTTGGTCATCATGTTCCAACGACTCTAATTGACATATTGGAGATTCAGATAATATAAAACCCACTTCACCATAATTACCAACATCCTTGTATGATTGATCAAGTTGTTTTTGATGTAATTGTTAGCTCAGAGATGAAGATTTCTCGACACGAGGCGGAGACAATAAGGATAAAAATGTCCACGACACTGCCATACAGGACAGCGACGTGAGTACTATACTGTACTATTGTTTGTAGTATATAATTATCTTGTACCTACTTCACACGACATTTGCTATTTTAAAGATAATATACACCAATCATTCATCTCGCATAATTCATATTTTAATCTTACAAATCATAATATGGTAAGAATTCTTTAAATCATTGAACGCATTCCACCATTAGTATTTCCAATTGCAGAAATGTATGAGGATGTAGAATATTGCTATTTATCATTATTTACCTAGAGTAATGAAATGTTCCTACTTACAATATCCGGGCCGTCATTGAACTCCGACTTTTCATGAACTGTTACGTCATCCATACCTATTGATGCTTGTGCATAAAACATACTTTGAGCAGATGCCCCCTTTTTGCTTTGAATTTCTCCCTTTTGGGCTAATTCCGCACCACTCAAACCCCTTAGGAGTCCTGTACGAAGGAATTTAGACACTGCAAAAGTAAGAACTCTGTCCACCCGTCTTAAAACGTTATCGTCCACCAGGGACCATTCACCTTTCCTTTCAGCTCCAGACCCTGAAGGTTTTCAACTGAATTTCTTCAGCAACTGACCACGTGTCTTAGTTTCCTATCATGGTGATACCTACATTTTTCATTAAGCACTCGGTTACTACATCAAACATATATCCCAAGAATATTTTACAATATCTCTTCAAATATGGAATATTTCTATTTTTCAAAGAAATTTGACTTGGCCTTGTAGCGCGAAACGATCGATATGTTGGACCAGATATCGTTTGGTATTTCTATCCTGATTTACTGTGACTATTTAGGAGCAGAACTTTTCATTGTTCATAATGTAAAGGCAAATATAACGAACAGTGATCAATCTTGCAATTCCCAAATAGAATACAAAAAATAAGAGTTGGGCAAACACGGACTCCTGGGCACACTAGAGGTTATTGCATTAGGCTTAGTATTGACCGTTGTGATATTGCATGCATCATATCAGATCCCTATCAGTCTGTCGAACTGTACACCTTTGAAAAGGTGAAGATCATGAGCAGTGATCAATCTCACAACGTGGCCTATTATTATATTCTTAAGAAGCAGAATTTATTCAAAGCTTCTACACGAGAAGAAAAAATATCTAGCAGAAACCTTTAACTCGACATTTAGATATATCGATGATGTTTTATCTATTGGTTATAATAATTTTCATTCATATGTCGATTCGATTTATCAGTGAACTAAAAGTAAAAGAAACCATAGTATTCCAAAACTGATTCGTATTTAGATATTTCATTATAATTGTACGCTAACGGTAAACTAACAACTCAACCGTTTGACAAACGGGATGATTTCATCGTAAACTTCCCATATTTATGTAGCAATATTCCATTATCACCTTCATATGGTGTTTATGTCTCTCAATTGATTCTTTACGCATGGACTTATTCTGCGTTTGATACATACTTTCTTAACTGCGAAATGCTACTGACAAACACGTTAGTGTTTCAGGGGTTTCAGCAGTCATTTGTAATCAACATTTAACAAATTTTATGGTCGTTATAACGACCTAGTTTACCAATACAACCAGTCATTGGGTGAATTGCTGTCTGACGTGTTCCATATCAAATATTTGACCGTTCTTTATGCACTGATTTTGATTACGGATTGCTCAGTGATATAGGGCTCACGCGGCAGGGGACGCTTACTCCTCCTAGGCACCTGATCACACAATTGTTATATACGTATCTGTATTCATGTGCGCATAAATATAGTTTACATCTGTAACATGTTCATGAGGAAATTGCAATAGAACATTGGAAATGTAAACACATTGATTTGAAATGAGTAGGTCGATCATAGACGGGAACGATAATGAATATAACGTCATTGCCTTTTGTTTGACGTCATATTTTAATGCTTAAGTTGCAGGAACCTATCTTTATATATTATTATGGGAAATAAATTTACACATTTTTACCTAATTTGAACCCTGAATCATAGTAAGAATTGGAGCTATTCATGATAAGTAACCATACACTGATGTCCACCATGGGGCTCTCAAGTGTCCATCAAGGCAGTACATTGAGTTTGTTTATAATATTTAAAGTTCGAGGCGGTATTAGAAAATGATGGTTTGTGTTTCTTGCCTTTATGTTTTGTTCTCGGTGAACATGTTTGACCTTCACTGTTTACAACCAAGCAGAATATTTGTTCGATGTTGCGGATTTTATTGATTATAAAAATAAATACTTTCGTAAAATAAAAAAAAAATGTATTTCCTACGGTCGAATACCTGTGAAAATAAAATGAACGTAAACAACATTGTCAATGCAATTTTGATGGCATTGCTTCATCACACCTCACCAATCTTCTTCGAACCTGCTGATGCATTTAAGGTATTACATATG
>CAJDSM010025478.1:24246-35841 GCA_903981925.1 Ostrea lurida | reverse complement strand
CTACATTTTTCTCTGCAGTAGTACATATCAAAACATTCAGAACAAATATTGATGAACGTATGTAGAAAGGCGAAGATACCGAACAGTGATCAATCTCGTAAGTCCCAAAACAGAATACAAAGACAAGAAGTGGGCAAACACAGACCCCTGGACACACCAGAGGTGGGATTAGGTGCCTAGGAGGAGAAAGCATCCCCTGTCGACGGATTACACCCGCCGTGAGCCCATTGTCTTGATCAGATAAACGAAGTAATCTGTAATCAAAATCAGCGTATAAAGAACGGTTAAACAATAACTATGAACACGTCAGACAACATTTTACCCAATATCGTCAAAATTCTATTTCAGATGTTTCATTAAAGGAAATATAATTTTAAAAATACATTGAAAAATGACAAGGGATAGAATCAACTCTCCATGGATACATTTCTGGATCCATACATGTATATTTAAGTGCACGCGCCCTAAAGGTAGCAATGCTTATAGAAACAACTCCCCAACATGGTCCCCAGGAGGGAATACTTTGATAATTAAAAGCAACATTTTCTTTATTTACGAACGTTTTCTATTCTTATTTTGAAGAAAGACAACGAAGGAGATGCAGATAATGCCCACGAATTCCAGGTAGTTGGAACAAATGGCGAGTCTAACGCTGCTCACGACAAATACAGGGATTATCAGGCGAGTTTACTTTCTACAACATTGATTAATGGAGTCTCCTGCTCCTGGTCACGTGCTAGGAAGCTACAAAATGTTATATCTTCCTATTGTTCTATGTAACAATGATGTTAATTAAATGATGACTTGATGTACCATAGTAGAGTAGACACTCTTATTGATAATTTAACGAGAACATCCGCGCAAGTGCAGGAAATCGCAATATGCATGAATTGTGTACGTTTATCAGAACAATATATATATATATAGCTGCAATATCCCACCACCACACATTTCTTTTTGCAAAATGATGGATCTATAGCACTGGCTTAGATCCGGCAAAGCGTGTCCACCAATTTGCTGTCTCTTTTCGCTATTTCTGGGTAGTTTATCAAAAAGGAAAGATATTAGTCCCCGAGGGTCTCTACAGCCCAGTTGCTATGTACTATGTTACTAGCTTGAAATACGGATATGTATTTAATTGCAGTGGTAAAATTAGAAATTCATATCAAAATTAAGGATTATCTCCCTCAGGCATAGCTCTGATCCTTCGAAGTTTTTGGCCCCAATCTTTTGGCACTACATTTATCACTTTTATAAAGTTTTACTTTCATGTTTCGGATTTTCAACATTTCGGTTTGAGCATCACTGAAGAGACATAATATGTCGAAATGCGCATCTGGTGCATAAAATTTGGTACCGTATATTATTTATATTTAAGCAATTTCATGATGATTACTTCACATCTTTTTATTTTAAACTACTATTAATACTATAGTACACATGTACCTATTCTTCATGTCTCACTATAAGGACAACACATTCGGATTGATTGATTGTTTATTGTTTTACGTCCCACTCGAGAATATTTCACTCATATGGAGACGTCACCAATGCCGGTGAAGGGCTACAAAATTTATGCCTATCCTCGGCACTCATGTTTGAGTAGGGAGGGATCTTTATCGTGACACAACTCATGTGACACAGGGCCTCGGTTTTTCTGGTCTTATCCGAAGGACCGCCCCATCAAGTCGTCTCTTACGACACGCAAGGGGATGCTGAGGACCTATTCTAACCCGGATTCCCACGGGTCGGGAAAAACACTTTCGGAAAAGAACATTAAAACGTGTGGTGTTTCATGTAAAATATCTTCCCCCGGATGAGGGATCATCGCAGGATGTACGCCACGCTATATATAAGTACACATGTACTAGAAAAATAATCCTGGAAAAATTAATACTTTAAGACAAAATCAGACGAAACTGAAGAATACCGATTTAATTAAAACAAACTTACCAATTTCATTAAAACAAAATTAGTTCAGCGTATTATTGTAACGATTTTGTGTATAAAACAGAGAACAAACATTCATACTGACAACGAAGAGGCTGAAATTCAGGACCGAGAGACGGAGTGTCTGGAATATCTTCGCCAACAAGAAATGGCAGAACGACACGGACGTAATCCCGAGGATGTCCCGGCACCCAGTGTGCCGTGTCAGGTATAATACTCGTATCTATCAATTTATCCAACTTTTGTTTTTAAAATATTTTCCCCGATTGATTGTATATCGTGTTACGTCAATGTTTTTCATGAATGTATAATTGATGAATATGTTTTAACTGCAAAGAACAACTCATGTGTAATTTCAATAATGACCCTTCAGACAGTAGAGAATCGAGAGAGAAATAAGAGATTCGCCCAGCGAAACGCCGGAATCTGGGATAAAGGAATCGTGCCGTTTTCATTTGATGTCGAAATAGTGGCAGGTAAGTGGTGTGGATTCCGCCATTGTTGCAGATATGTAATTTGAAGTTCGATATAAAATAACACTGGTCTTTTGCAGATAAAGGACAGCAGTTGGCGCGAATACGAGCACACAATCATTACGAGTACTGGACGTGTATACGCTTCGTTCCACACACTGAAACGACACAAAGTGACTACGGATTGGGGCACAACAACTACTTAAATCACGTGAAGACAAACGGGTAATCGTTAGGCAGTTATCATTGGGGTAAATTTCGGCGCGGAGATACATGTAAGGGTTGGAAGTCTTTAGAATTCGAATAAACTCACACGATGAAAAATTAATCGAAGTGATCCATGCTTCTTTGTTCATTTCGTGAAGCAGGCATCGTTTATTCATCGGTACATGGATTATATTTAGTCTACATCCCTTCCAAATTTTGTAACGGCACTGATCACGATCCAGTCTTGTACACGTTTCCTTGACGCATTTACCCAGAAGAAAAAGTGAACTTTTGATGAAAAGGCAAATATAACGAACAGCGATCACTCTCGTAAGTCCCCAATAGAATACAAAACAGGAGTTGGGCAAACACGGACACGTGGACACATCAGAGGTGGGAATCAGGTGCCTAGGAGGAGTAAGCATCCCCTGTCGACCGGTCACACCCGTCGTGAGCCAATTGCCTTGATCAGGTAAACAGAGTAATCCGCAGTCAAATCAATATATGAACAACGGCTTAACAATTGCCATGAAACACATCGGAGAGCATTTGATCCAGTGGCAGGCCATTATACTAGACTATGTAAGTCAGCAATTTGCAGAATTCTATGGTCTGCTATTATAAAGAAGTTATTTGTGAATACAACCTGCCATAAAGTCGAATGCTTTCTGACAAATTTCACACCTATTGTTGGACTGTTCTTTACATACTGAATTTGACTACGGATTTCTCCCTATATCTGACCGAGAAGCAGGGCTCACGATGGATGTCACCGTTCAACAGGGGGTGTTTAATCCTCGTAAGCACCTGATCCCACCAATGGTGTTTCTGGCCATTAGTTCTGTTTAGTGTATTTTACATATTTTCATTTTATACCCCTGCAAACCAAATTTAGTGGGTATATAAGTTTCATCCTATCTATCTGAAATATGTTGCCCGCAACTCCTCTAAACGGCTTACAGGATTTTAATGATACTTAATGGAGTGCTATTTACATAATGGAGATGTGCATATTATCAGGAATTTTATCTCGGACAACTTAATGTAGAAAATATGAATATTTGGACTCCGGTATTTTCACGAACATATGTTTCAATGCGTTTTCCTAACTCCTCCTAAACAATTTTTTAATATTTTAATCAAACTTAATGTGGTGTTGGATGCAATAATAGGGATGTGCATATTGTCAGGAAATTCATCTGGGATAATTTATGTAGAAGATATAAAAGTTCATTTTATAGTGTGTCCGGGTATTATTCCTGAAAGGGCAGATCTAGTCGTATAGTCGTATTCGTTATTGGAATTATATAAGATATATCAAATTCCTTATCATTTTCATTCTATATCTTTTTATTTAATCGGAAGTTTTCTAAATGTATATGTTTTGTCCAGGTGTTGTTTCTTGATGACATCCATTTTAAATTATCCGTTGTTGGTAGTTTATTGTTTTCTACCTATATATAAGCAGTGTTAATCAATTGTTGATAGTTTGTTGTTTTCTAACTTTAATCTGTTATGATCAGCTATCAGTTGTTGTTTTCTTCATTTTGTTTTGACTAGGTGTAATTTCTTGTTCTCGGACTTTCATGTATTATAATCATTATTATTATTTATACAATATTTATAAAGCGCCCTGTATAATAAGCAAAATCACTATAAAGCGCTGTACAATATAAACAAAGATACTTGGAATAAAATAAATGTGAAATTAAAACAAACAAACATTGAAACATGATAAGGAATAAAAGAAAAGTTAAATGGCTTAAGACGTAATAAGATGATAAAATTTTGACGCATATGAAATATAATTACGAAAACTTAAAATCTAAATAAAGGACACCACAGAATCTGACAGATCTGCTTCATATTGATATTTTACTTAATATTGACTCTAATGGCGGACTGACAACTACATTATATGAATAAACGTGATGACTTTGAATTTGCAATCGTCAACTTTCCTTTTCTATGTAGTAATGTACACTATCACCTGCTTATGGTGTGTATGTCTCTCAGTTGATTCGATACGCAAGGGCATGCCATGCGTATGATGATTTTTTATAGCGAGGCCAACTACTAACCAAAAGTTGATGTTGTAAGGTTTTAACGAATCTCGTTTAAAAGTCATCATTTCGCAAATTCTACGGTCACTATAATGACCTTGTTTGCGATTAAAATTATCACTAAGTCATATGTTGACTGATTAGTTTCATACCCTTTGTTAGACTGTCATTTTCGTACTAATTTGACGACGGGTAACCCCGTTTACTTTGTTTCGACTACGGCTCACGGCGGGTGTGACGGTCAGCAGAGGATGCTTACTTCTCAATGGCATCTGATCCTACCTTCGCTTTGTCGGAGGTCCGTGTTGCCCTACACTCGATTTTGTATATGCTTTTTGGACTATGATTTACGTTTAATACATTGTTACTTCGCCATTTTATATTGATAAATAGTAAGATTAAGTAAGGTAGAACACCTGATAATCTATAAACTATAAAAAGGGTAAGGGCTAACATAGATAACGCCTGCTGCCCGACCCCATTGAATAAAATATTTGTTTAAAGTAAATAATCTATAAACTGAAAGCCTTCTTCAAAAGATATGACTTTTAATGTGCTTTCTAAAAGTGTGCACTGATGAACAGGAATGAAGATATGATGGTAAACAGTTCAAGAGAGACGCTGTAGTCACATCTAATCGTGTATTGCCATGTATGGACTTTCGAAATTTGTTTTGTCTAGAACCTGCTTTTCTTTTCTGATCTTAGAGATCCCCCGGGTTAGTAAATGGGTATGATGTGTTTGATATATTTCTGCGCAATATATCTAGATTGGTGGCTGATAGTTTGTAGTTCTTTAATCTGTCTTCTCCAGGTGTTGGCAGCTATTCTCTTACTATAATCTATCCCCAACAAGCTCAAACTCGATATTTTTTCACCAGGTGTTTGTAGTTTGTTGTTTTCTATTTTTGTATTCACCAACTTTTATCTTTTTGATCAGGTGTTGGTCCTTTGTTGGAAACTTGCGAAAAAAGAAGAACGGTCAATCCATAAGTTGCTGTAGTAATGTAAGTATCAGAACGGTCAATTCATAGTTGCTGTAGTAATGTAAGTATCAGAACGGTCAATCCATAGTTGCTGTAGTAATGTAAGTATCAGAACGGTCAATCCATAAGTTGCTGTAGTAATGTAAGTATCAGAACGGTCAATCCAAAAGTTGGCTGTAGTAATGTAAGTATGCAGAACAAAGGAAATGGTTCAATCCATAAGTTGCTGTAGTAATGTAAGTATCAGAACGTATTTCGCTATTAAATATCTTTCTGAATCCTTTTATGGAATTCGAGCAACAAAATAATTTTCACAATAAGTGATGTATTTTTACCCCCCCCCTTCCGATAGCAAAGCGGGGAGTTTATAGTGATCTTGTGTTCCGTCTATTCATCCGTCCGTCCACACCTCTCATTTGCTACTCTTTCTAAAACCACTCAACAGATTTCTACGAAACTTTCAGGGATTCTTTGTTGCATGGTGGCATTATGAGCCTTTTATTTTAAATTTTGATTTGAATGACTTTTGAGGCTTCCCATAGCAAAAAATTTGGCATTATTCCATAAAGGGAGTGGGTGTCCGCCTCCAATCTGCTACTTCTCTAAAACCACTCAACAGAATTCTTTGAAACTTTGTTACATGATGCCATTGTACACCTCCTATTTTGAATTTTGATTAAGGTGATTTTGGAGAGCGGGGATATTACTCAGTGAGCTTTGCGCACATTGCTCACATAATTCTAGCTTTAATTTATTGCGATTAAACTATAATTATTTTTTTTTAAAGTAAAGATTAAAATTTTTCTTTAACTTTTTAGAACGTTTGTGTTCATGAACTTGGACATGTTTTTGGATTACACCATGAACAAAAGAACCCCTTGTATGATAGCTATTTGGATGTGCATTACGGGAATATTCAGGAAAGTAAGTTTCTACAAAATTACATGCATGTATTTGCCAACAGACCTATCTGAAGTACATACAAAAGAAACTAATAAAATTGTATAAACTGAACTTTACATATATACTTTGTATTTAGGAGTATTCAAAGTTTACTATGTTAATAATTTTGTTGAGAATCACTATTGTGCTCCATTTTAAATATTTATATACATGTATCAAGGAATGTTTCCATAGTTATCACGGTATGCTTACAATTAATGACATATTTTTGTATATTTTGATTCGATACTAAACTCTTTTGTAGAATACCACAGCGAATACTACGAGCAGAACATCAAAAGCAGTCGGTTGTTTGGCTACTATGATTTGTCGAATGTAATGCACTATGGGCCATATGTAAGTCCACGTGATATCCAAAATTTATATTATTCTATTTCACCAAATAATAGTGTCAGACAATAATACCTTCAGATATTCACAACCTCAAACAAAATATTTTCCATTACTGAAGGAGGTATCTTAGTAAGAGAATTGTATTTGCTGAAATTATCCCAACATGAAAATATTCATAATGAAAAGGTGAAGAAAAAGAGCAGTGATCAATCTCATAAATCCTATACGGAATACGAGTTAGGCGAATATAGGCTCCTGGATCTACCAGAGGTAAGATCAGGTTACTAGGAGGAGTAAGCGTCCCCCGTTTACTGGGCATATCCACCGTGAACACCTGTAGAGTACGAATTCCTCCCCCATTTCTCCGCGATTTGTATTGTTTAGTAGGATTCCCCCGAATGAATCGGTCACCATTAACAATGTTTGTGATTTTGCACTTCTGTAACCATCTATCTCTTTCTATCTTTTCTGAAACAATACATTTTCAAATTGACTTAATTTGGGAAGTTTTTATGCAGTTTGGAATACTTGTTAAGTCCCTTTGAAAATAATCTGATTCTTACTGAGTCATCAATTGTAGACCAAATGTTGAGAATTTAGAGGGTGTGACCGGTCGATAGGGAATACGTACAGTTGTACATGTACGTTTCTTTGGCTCTTGATCCCACCTGTGGTGTATACAGTGGTCCGTGTTTGTCTAACTCTTCATTTTGCGTCCATATATGAATGATAAGAGTGATAACTGTTCGTTGTCTTTATTATTTCACATAGGTAAGGTGGTAATCGCTATAGCAGTGATGTTTTTTCATTATGACAACACTTACCATGATACGTACCTCAATTTTGATAGTCTAATTTTGTAACGTCGTTGGTATATGTATGACGAGGCTACAGAGGGGAGGGGGTTGAAACCAGGACCTCCCATTTTTTTTAGGTGAACCCTCTAACTGCAACGCAGGTGATACATGTAATTTGGCAATGTAAACTATCAACTGTAGATGTAGTTTCTGTTGATACAGGTTTTCACAAAGGGAGGACCGACTATGTCTGTCTTTGATCCTGACTTGGAGTATCTGGTGAAGAAAACTGATCCTTACCAATATTATATGTTTGGCGAAGTTTCTCAAATTACCGATTGTAAAGGTATGCTTACATTGTTTAATAGGAAATCGCTCTGAAGACAAATCTTGTGCATATCACATGAGTTACCTGCACGAATGTAATTGTAAATTGTATACTCAACCTAAAGATATTTTTCATACATGAGAATGTAATTTCTAAAATCCAGACCATTGTACAAGTAAAAGTTTGAGTCGTATTTGAGAACTTGATTGCAGTTTTGTCGCATCCCAAATCTATGGTCATGTCGTCTTAACCAGTCCATTCGAGATTGGCAACGTATCGATATCAGTGGTTTCCGATGTAATGGTGCTTTGGGCGAATTCCAGATGTTGCAATCTGTAGCGCACAGTACGGCCAATTATACGTTGATTCCTCTTTCAGCTGTGGCAGCTGTTTCCATAAGAGTTTTGAAGCTGTTACGAGTTGGATGTGGAGGTTCTGCCTGGGAATATGGATTAGGGATATCCAGTTCTTGAGGGATCTGGTGGTTCTGCATGGGAATGATCACTCAGCGATGCCCAGTTCTGGGTCTGTTACTTGTGCTTCCAATCCAGACGGATCTTGCGTTTGTGCCTGGGATTGAGGACTCAGGGAGATATAGTTCTAGATTTGTTACTTGTGTTTCCAACCTGGTGGATACGTACCTTCAACCACTGCACATTTTATTGGTGTTGAATTGCAGTTGTAATTTTCTGTTTGGTATTTTCGGCGAGTAGAGTTTTCATTTAAGTGTAACATTGCAGCGTTTTACACCTGATTCTGTCTTCGCTTTTGTCGGAGGTCCGTGTTGCCCTACACTCGACTTTGTATATGTGTTTTTTAGAATTATGATTACGTTTGATACAATGTTAACTTTGCCAATTGATATGCAATACAATTTTGATATGAGATTTAGTAAGCGTTTTTGTTGCTTGCGTACAACTACATTTGCAATGACTACTGGGCCATGCAGACCAATATTGTGGACCAACCTTGTGCACAAATAGGACGTGTCGAAATTCGCTCCGTTGATAAGCATTGAATACTAAACATGCGATTTATAATGTATATACATGTACGTTTGTATGCTTAATTTAATTGTCATGATAGTTTTATTTATTCCATATTTATCTTACCTATCTTATGTAAACCTTTTCGTTTGTCCTGAACAAGGGACAAGTCGTCCCCAAAGATGGACAATCTAATTATTCGTTTTGTTGGTCATTTTAAGGCTTTGTATAATTCTTCTGTTGCAGTGTATGTAAATAAATATATATTCCCGTCACAAATTCAGCATTAACGGATTTGAGGATATCTTTAAGGTATAAAGTGCAGCAGTTTCTCCCTAACCTGTGAGAACTTTGGATACCCAGCCTATGTAAAAAACAAATGTACCTGCCGTTGTCCGGAGGGACTGGATCCTGCTACAGGGTGTCGCACACAATATGACGGAGGTATGATTGACTATGATACATGTATGTAAACGCGAAAAAATAATGAAGTTTTCTCGAACACGGACCATAGCCTTACAGCTGCATCCAGTTTAAATTATCAAAATATTAAAGGGAAGTTAATAACTGTTTCGGGATTTAAATTTCTCAATCGTATGGGAAGCCATATGATACCCCTAAGTCGTGTTATAATCCATTGTATCAATCTTGACATACCCATGCTGACGACCCAGGATTTCATGTTTGTCTCCCAATATGAAGTTGGTATTTCCAATTTAAAATCATGGCACGTCAAGCTGAATTTTAGTCATTCCAGGATACAGGACCTGCCAATCTTTTCACCATATTCAATCTCGGCCATCTCAATATTCATTACCTACCTACAATGCGAACTTCGTCACTTCCCAAATGGTATCCCTATCGTACAATGATATACAAGTCAAAATTCAATGTTGGCCATCGCAGACTTGCAGGAGATGCAATTTCAGTCAATGTATTCTTATCTTACTGTCAGGTCCTCAGCATCCCCTTGCGTGTCGTAAGAGGCGACTGAATGGGGCGGTCATTCGGATGAGACCGAAAAAACCGAGGCCCCGTGTCACAGCAGGTGTGGCACGATAAAGATCCCTCCCTGCTCAAAGGCCCTGAGTGCCGAGCATAGGCCTAAATTTTGTAGCCCTTCACCGGCATTGGTGACGTCTCCATATGAGTGAAAGATTCGCGGTGGGACGTAAAACAATAAATAATCAATTAATCAATCTTTGTCATGACCAAGTAAAGATAAAATCATGTTTGAATTTGAAGAACTAATATTATCTTGAAGAATATTAGTCTGTGTACAGTTGATAGGAACCTAGGAAATTCGAATCGATTACACATTCTAGTACATGTATTTTCATTTGAAATCAGTTGGTTTTAAGTTGATATACTGATGCGTATTTGAAACGGGTCCTCAGTTTTTGCAGTCTCATCTGAAGGACTGCCCATTTCACTCGCTTCGTACAGCAGACAGTGTACTGCGGACCTATTCTTTCCCGGGTCACAACAGACAATGTTGGGAAGTGACAAAGATCGCATCTGTGGTGGTTCATGATTTTAATGGGATTCCCAAGCTTGAACTAAGATTGTTACATGGGAATACCAGGTTAATCTTCGCAAGGGACCAACATCACATGTTGGGTACGTCATGATGCAAACATGCATCTTGACTTGATCATAATTCTCATTTGGAGATACCAAGTTAATGTTGGGAGATGACCGGGATAACATCCTAGGTAGTCAAGATGGGTATGGTTGATACAATGGATGATATAGAACATGATTTGAGGGTCCCCATAAGGCTTTCCATACATTCACAGGTTTTACATGTACAAGTATGTAACCATAGAAAAACTTTGTTGTGAACATTAAGGAATTTTCTTGATAACTGATTTTATCAATCTTGAAAATCATCACCAGTTTAAACGGCGAATGGATAAGTAAAAAATTAAAGATATCCATCTACTGCTTATGCATGCACTGTACATTCGGATTCTTTGCGATCGTTACATGTGCATATACGAGGCCACATGTGCGAGATAGGGACATAGTTTTGCAACATTCCAAATGTTGTATTAGTTCAAAACAAATTGGTCGCTCAAATTAATTCCACAATGTTGATCTTTTTTAAGGAAAATCCTGGATTTGAAATATTACTCTTAATTATCCTGCAGTCTTTTTAAAGTAAATATCTCTATACCTTCAGATCGAATAATTGCAACCAAATGGCCCTCTGATTCTTTCACGCTCCTCAGTACTCGGACTACCGGCTGCCCGAGTGGTTTTTATGAGGGCAGTTTCACGCAGCATCACCTTGACACCCGATTGTCACACCACAGCACTACATTTAGCGCGGACATATATTCCCAGCGCTACTCTACCCGGTACAACTTCTGCACCAAAAAGAAGACGGAGGAAAATGGAATTTCACCGAGTTGGCCTAAAGGAAAATATTGTATCTATCGTTATGGAGGAGGTTGTCCTACTGGTAAATAAATATTGTATCTATCGTTATGGAAGAGGTTGTCCTT